>JANHZT010006969.1:5169-22991 GCA_032468215.1 Stegonotus admiraltiensis | reverse complement strand
CTATTGCTTAACGCATTGTAAGCCACCCTGAGTCTCCGGAGAAGGGCGGCATATAAATCAAAGCAAAAAAAAAAATGCTTCTAGGTGATGTCATTAAATATTAACACCAGTACTTTGAGCTGCTACTAAAAGCTTACAAGAAACCAGAATAGATGACTCTGAAATAACAGGAGATTTTGGCTCATCTTTGTCAATTAAGCTAATTCTAGCACTCTGTATCATTGGAACTCCTATATCATGTTCTCAAGCCTGAGGCAGTAATCAAATATTGCTGCTAGACAGCCAGAACTAGCTCAGCATCCTACTCTGGTTAAAGAATCATTGTATTTCTACTCTTGTCATTCAACACCTAAGAGACTCCATAAGCATTTCCATCTAGAATAAATGACAGCCAATCAGATTTTTATACTGTATCTTCTTATACTGAAATCCTACCATAGTCTCCATCAGGTCCATAAACCTAATCAAACAATTTGGAAATTTGGAATAAATTTCCTGGACATGATAAAAATGAACTGACAAAACTATAACATTTCTCAATTGAAGGCAGCTACAGATAATTAGGACACGAATTTTCATTGCTAAGCAATGTTGTCTTAAAGTGCGATTTCATGCAACCATGTCGCTTAGTGACAGCAATCCTGGCAGTCTCTGTTGCCGTTATTAAGCGAAGATTGCAATTCATTTACCTCCTTGTGACTTTCAGCAAGCAAAGTCAATGGGGAAGCTGGCAGGAAGTTGCAAGTCCAAGGGTGCTCACAAGCAAGCTGGGTGGTGGCTGCTGTGAAACAAGTGCAGCCGGGCAGTGGGTGAGTACTCCAGAGTGTGGAAGGGTGCACAGATGATTGCAACAGCCTGGCAAAAGCATGTCTGAAAGTGAGGTGAGTACAGGAAGGTGGGCAGATGGATGCTGTATCCTGGAATGAGTTTGATCATCTGTGCGGAGGGTGGGAAAGTAGCAGGAGTGGGAATGACTTATAGGAGCTACTTACATCCTTTCCTACTGACATTCCCATTGAGTCTGATTATAGTAAACTAGAGGGAAGGTCACAAATGACAATCATGTGACTGTGGGATGCTGCAACCATCATGGGTGTGAGCTGGTTGCCAAGTGGCCAGATCATAATCACATGACCACAGCAATGCTGGGACAGCCAGAACTTTACAGACAGATTGTAAATACCATTTGTTCAGCACCATCCTAATTCTGAACAGTTGTTGAATGAGTGATTGTTAACCAAGGACTACCTGTACTAAACTTTCTGTCCCACAGATACATAGAGATGCCAGAGGGCACAAGGGGAAAAATAGATAGGGCCTAATGATTCCTGTGACTGAGCTGTAAGGTAAAGAAACATTCACAGGCATGATTTAATTGTCAAATTTATCAAATTTGGTTCAATTGTACTTGTATTTGTAATGAATAAGGCAACTTATTTCCCAGTCCTAGGAAAGTAACCACAAACATAACTGTCTCTTTAATACACTTCAAGCTGAAGAACTGATGAAACAAAAATTATGCAAGTTGGCATTTTCACTGTTGAAAAATAGGTATCTTGATAACAATAGATATGAATGTTAAGTGAATGCCACTTAAGTAGAAATGAATTTAAGTGAATGCCATTACCGGAATAACTTCTGTTGTTATTTCTTGTTTGCTGAATCTGTAAACAATGACATGTGCAGAAACTCCTGCTATGCACAGCATCCTGCTTTCTGGACACCATGAGATGATCTGAATGGCATATGGATCTTCATCTACTATGTCAGTGCTTGGCCTATCTTCTTTATTTCGAGTTTTTTCAAATACTTTAGCTGTTTTTAATTTGTATAGTACTTGCAAAGTTACTAGGAATAAATTAAGAAATAAACTTGGTTATATGTTTAAATGAAATCATTTTGAGGAGACTATTTCTCCATTTAGAAATAGGACTATTATTCAAGGGATGCAATTCTGAAACAGAGAACAGATAGGGAATATCATTCAAACAATGCAATTCTGAAACAGAGGTTATATTTCATGATGTTTAAGTTTCACTAATATTGATTGACATCAAATATCAATGCACAGAAAGAGCTGTGTCTGAGTTGAACTTATTGTGAGAAAGATATTACACCTTACAATCTCTAGTCTGACTCTCAAATATACCTTTTAAGAAAAATAAAGGATTTTCAACAACATGAATTGTTAAACGTGAGTTCTTAATTTTATATATTGCAAGAATTGTTAATTATGATATGGCACTAAAATAGTATGCATAATCAAAAATTGTTGAGTTTTAAAAAATTGTCCTGTTCAAAATAGACAATTTTGTCACAACTAATTTAAAGTACATTAATTTCAACTAAATCCAAGCAAGACTGATATTAATATTTAATATTCAAACAAATAAAGAAAAAATGAGACAAGTAATATCACTACTATGCCATTCGTATTATGATGTTCTTATAACAGCTTTTACATGTTAAATGGCTTTTTGGGTGTGTGGGGGAGTAAGAACCTCACTGAAAGTGGCAAATCACTCACTTGCAGAAGCATCCCAAAACTTGACCGATCCATCTGCATGCCTATTAAAATATGAAATGTTTTTAAAAGTATTTTTAGAAGTTGAAGGGTAGTGAGTTTTACTTAGTTATGCTGAATTTATATAACAATTGTACAGCTTTATATAGATACTGATTTCTTAGCATTGACATGTTATTAGTTCAACAATATAAGCAAATTATTGCTCTTAGAGACTTAGATGCAATATTATAAGTATCTTTGTAATCTGAAGAGGAATTAGACTTGCCTTTTTCTTTTCTTCCAACCTAAATCTGGAGATTTTTTTTTTATCCCCAAGAAATAGAGATGTTGAATGTTGAGGTTTAACTTTCTTAAAATACAAAAAGAATCCCCCTTTTTTATACCATCTTAGAATCTAGAAGGATTAGTTGTGTTTGTTCTCATTAATCATTTAACAGTTTGGAGCATTCTGTAGAGTAGGGCAAACCAAGGCTACAATCTTAATGCTTACTAGAGAATAAGCTTGAATTACTTCAAACAAGATTATTTTTAAATTGCACAAGAAGTCAATCCTATTTGTATTGTTAGCAATTCTATTTTTTTTAATACAGTAGACGGATCAATGGAATCTATTAAAAGAAATAAATGTAACACATACATTATGACCAAGATTTTCAATATGTAGTGATGTTCTGTTTGGCATCTACTATTTTATAACTTACCCAGTAATGATAATCTCTGGATAACTCTGTGTGACCAAACCCCAATTTCCACCATTGATAGGCCATTCCTATTAAAAAATAATTGATTAAATCATAATAATTGCCCACCAATATATAAAGAACAGTACTTCAGAATATGATGTTAACCCTTTTTTATTTACCTTTTTACTATAGCCTTGACGCTTTTGTCGTGCACCCACTGAATAAAGTGCTGGAATAAGGTCTACAGGGCAATCAGCAAAATATTCGCAACAAGTGACTGGAGATTCATGTATATTCAAGGGATATGGATTCTCAAATATAGGATACCTTTAATGAAGTGTTGAAAAGACAAGGATTGTTATTTTTTACATATTAAATTTGATACTATTAAAATTGTTTTTCAGTAATAAAAATATTAAAAGAATAAAAATGAATACAATAGAAGAAGAAATAGAGCACTTGAAGAACACTTGAAGCATAATCACTACACCATTACTAGTGTTATATATTGATTTATAGTAGTTTGATTCATATGTGTGTTCGTTCACTGGTGTATGTGTAGCCATGTATTATCTTGTGCCAAGGGTATGTGTATGAAAAATGGGAATACAAGAGATCTATTAAAAGTACATCACAGAAAGGTGATACAAGATTTTATTACGGAAAATTTCAGTTAATGACATACATTAAAAACGAATAAGAAAATAAGCAAAAATATTACATTTTTATATCTTACCCATTTTGTGCAAGGTCAATAACTACTAAATCTTTTTCTAGGAGAACAACCACAGCATATGGCTCTTGGAAATCTAAAGAAGAGACACAAATATTCAAAGAAAGCCAATTAATAATTCATATTTGGTAAATATTTAGCCACTGTTGATTTCACACAAAGACTGTAATACGACACCAGTAAAGCATTGACATACAAGAGATTATTTCAATTTGTGAATAAATATCAGAAAATATCAGAATAATTCATGTTTAGTATTTTACTTACTCATATATTTTGTATCACTTTTGCCAAAACTTTATTACTAATTTTCAGTAAAAAATCCCTAAACAGTGTAACATTAATAAAACAATTAAGAACTATTGAAACTAGTCAAAATGAGCATAAATAACCACTAATATGAAAATCCAGCCATATATACATCTAACAAAACCAAGAAAAAATGAACTCCTCAAAACCTCAAAGAAAACTGATGGCTTTGCTGACCCTTGGCAGAAAGGATTAAAATCCTTTCTGATAAGGAAAACGGATAAGTTTTGATAAGTTTGCATTGATAAGGAAAAGCAGAAGAGTGTAAGTCACAATATTCTTAAAAGAATATAAGAGGAATGCAAGTCACAATATAACTTGCATTCTCCTCTTGGCCAAATGCTAGGTCCAGTGGTGGGTTTTTACCGGTTAGCCCCGGTTCGGGCAAACTGGTAGTGGTGGCGGCGGGAGACTCCGCCCACCCACCTGGACATCATCACGGATGCTCTGCGCATGCACAGAAGCGCAGCATGTGAGCGAAGCAAGCACACGCGCACTCACAGTTCCAAACCGGCAGTGAAGGTAAGTGGAACCCACTACAGGCTAGGTCCCTCTGCTTGTCTGCCTGATAATCACATACTAAAACTAAAAGAACTTAAAAAAAGGACTAAAAGAAGCAACTCTGACAGAAAATTGCAAGCAGCACTGAAGCTGTGCAGAGTGGGCAAACTGATGCAACTAAGAAAAGCTTTCAAAGAGTTCACAGGAAAATTCTGGGTATAACAAAAGTTCTCATTCCAACACATCTCTCTCTAGTTTTTCTTGGATCCATTCTGAAATTAACCATTCTTCTATTTTTAATTTTAAGAATCTGGATCGTATTTTCCAAGCCACTCAATTTAGACATTCCAAATATCTCTCCCATTTCTCTGTAAGGCCTTCTTAGCAATTTCCCAAACACATTTCTCCATTCCAATTACATGCTTATCAATGGAAGAATTAGAAATAACAGAGATGTGACTCACTTTGGATCTGAAAGCGACAAAGTGCTTCTCAGGGGCCATAGGTACACACACTGTACCTGGCCCTGTTTTAAGAAGCTGCAATGTTTTCTGATTTAGATAGTAATTGTGCAATCTCAGGAAAGCACATTTTTAATGTGCAGCAATATGCAGCCATATCCACTCTTTAAGTATCTCCTTTCCCTCCCCCTCCCCATTCTTCTCTTCCAACTTCAGTAAGATTGAACTCAAGTTCAAAAGTGGTGAAATTACCATCTCATTTACTAATAAAAAATTAGAGACAGCTATTTTATGAGTGAAATCAGAAAAGAATGAAAAATGCAAACATATTCAGATCAGCTTCAGAGGATAAGAAAGGTTGTTCCTCACCATTTAGCATAAGTTTGATGCTGCCCAATGTGCTATTTGATTTAGCAGTACAGAGATCCTTATTCTTGAAAAAAGAATACTTGCTCTCAACTCCAAATCCCGAAAGCGAGATTTGAAAAAGATCATGACAAATATGATTTTATTCATATATTTATTTATAGGATCTATATAGCTGCCTATCTTATGTACCATTACCATAAGCAGTCTATAAACAATAATAAAAATAGCAGGAAAAAAGCATTAACAAGAGCATAAAAACTCCTGGTTCCTGAAAACAAAAACAAAAAACATTAACCCACAAATAACTTTACTGGGTCCAAGTACCCTTATCCCAGTGCTAATAACATAAGCCCAGTCTTCAAGACTTTCTAGAGGGCTATAAGGGTAGAGTTCAACAGTACTATTGTTTTCTATACAATTTGATTGAAGGCAAATTAGAAAGACTCCAGAAGAAAATTAGACTCAAAGATAAAGCATTAATCTAGGAAAGATCCAAGACATCTTACACCTAATATCTATTCAGCAGTTTTCAAATAAATTGAACAAGAGCTCCCATTACTCTAAAACAGCATTGTCATATTAAGTAGAAATAATTAGAATTACAATCCTAAACATCTGGACAGTAGTATGATTTTCATAGATGATTGCAAAAACATTTATGATATTATCAGAAACCTATAGAAATTAAAAATGACAGTGAATGTGCATTATTACCCAGATGGTTATAATGTGTAATCTTAACTATGTATCAATTAACCCATTGCCCTTTTCCAAAAATCTCTTTATAAGATGTTAATCTAATTAAAAATCCCTTTATATGATGTTAATCTAATTATTTTAACTGTCTCACTGTTCTAACAAAACAAATTATCAAATTAAATCTATGGATGATACTATTCATACATATACTTCTAGTCACTATTTTGTGATCCACTTAAAACATTGTTTTACTATTTTAATCATTTACTATTTTTTTAAAATTGGTATAAGGATTTTCCTTCTGTTACATGGATTTCTTCCACCATTTTGATTGCAATAATCAGACTTAGAAATTGGCTCACTTTAACTTGGAAATTAGGAATAACCAAACAGTTGCAAACAATTAAAATCATATATGACTTTCTCTGATACACTTTATCTATTTTCAACCTTATCACCATGGCAGTAATTATTGTCCAGTAGGATGATGCGTGAAGATATTTTCGTAAGGGGAAAATTGGGTAAATATCTGAACAATTTCATAGCCTATAAAGTTGTAAATCTGATGTTGTAAGGTGCCCAGAGTTTATATTATAAGCCGCCCAGAGTCACCTTGTTGTGAATTGGGTGGCAAACAAATTTATAAAATAAATAAAAATAAATCTGAACTGAATACGCTAGTTTACATAATCTAGTTGTTTTCAGAAATGTTGGAACTTTCAGAATTGCAAGCTAACAAGTTCTGGAGTTTAGTTCCAATATTCCTGCTAGATGTTGAGTTAATAAATGCTGTTAATAAAGAAAGTAATGAAGGAATGCTGGAATTACAGAACAAAGGAAAAGAAAAATAAAGAACCCACCATTAGGGTATGGAGTTTCACACAGAGTTAGAAAATCTACTATCGAGTAATCCATTTCTAGAACAGCAGTGCTCTTTCCATGCATAACAGTTAAACAGGGTCTTCTCCCGACAGTGTCATATGATAAGCCACCTGACAAGATGATAAAAGGCTCTCTGAAAATCAAGACAAATAAATAGTTAAGAAAATGAAAGATAACAGAAAGATAGTGGAATAATATATTAAGAACTCTATATGCTACACCTGCTTGTTATTCAACAATATAAGGCTTACCATATGGACTGGACTGGACTGTATTAAAACAAAAACAACAAAACATTGAAAAAATTGACAGCGCAGTGAGTTATGAACAATTAATGGATACTTTTTTTAAAAGACATCTCTTTCAAGCTACAATTAGAGCAGTTGAAGAATGTTATGTATTCATTTAAAAGTTTTGTACAGCTGCCTTAAACGTATCTTTTGTAACATAATCCTGGGTAACTGACAAGCAATAATAAAACAATAAAAGCAATAGTAATTAAAACAAAAGGAAAAGGAAAACCTAGTGCCTAGTGCCCAAACACAGCACATTCCACCAAACTCAAATAAACTGTAGGGATTCCCTGGGCTTCATACGTCGGTCAAGGATTGAGCAGAGTCACTCCTTTATCAAAGAGGGACTCCACATAAAATGTAATAAATTTAATAAACTCATTAAAATGATTGGTTCTATCCACTATCCCATTAATACATGTCCATCCATGAAATGGAATTTGCTCTTTTTCTGTTAATTCCCATGCATAAATAAATTTGGGAACATCACATTTGGGGATATAATATAATGTTCCAGAGATGTAACAATTTTGATGGTGATATATTTATAGATGTTTGTTTGTATATTTTAAGTGTATAAATTTTGATATTTTTTACTGTATAAAACTGAAGAACTCATGAATACATCGTCATTTCTGCATTTTGAATGCTTATTAAATATTTTTATACCTGTTTGACACATCTTAAATTGCAAAATGTAGGCTGGATTCAGAGAGAACCACCAAAAAAAAAAAAGAGCCCTTCCATTTATAGGAAGGCTTCAGTTCAGGGAACATTTTAGATGCCATAAGGGAGATCTAACTTTTATCTGTTTGCCTTTCCTCTGAGGCCTCCTAGATTTGGAGGGACAGAGGATTGTTTCACACAGTGTGTGAGAAGTTGCAGCAATATGCAGGGGGGGAAAAAAGAAATCCACTGAAGTTGCTTGCTTTCTCTCTTCTGATGGAATATTCCATCAAAGCACTCTGTCCAGAACAAATCTGGATCATATACTCCATCTTTAGACACAGTAAATATTCAAGTCATCATTAAATAACTGTGGCCCAATTCTTACCCAATTCTAGTTGTTTTGTATTCCACTTTAAGAATAGGTTTACAGGGTTCTGGCTTCTTTCCATCTTTGACCTGCTTCCCTAAAACAAAATATTGCCTTATTTTTATTTAAAATTGATTTGAGAGTTATCAAAATCTTAGAAATTATATTACGATCTTAACAATATATCCATGTATTAGAAAAGCAACGTTAGAAAATGATGTTTCAAGATTCATTATTCATACGGCTTAACGCTCATGCAAAAGACTGAGTACAATCATCCCTATTTCTCAGTTTCTCAGGGTAACTCCTTATTGTTAGAGTGGATGGAAAATTGAAATTAGATGGGAGGTGGTGGCTAGGTGTTCCTAAAACTTTGATGGAGCATCACTGCTAGTGAATACTATATATAGCAGATAAATACAGATACTCCTCGATTTATGGCCATAATGGAGCCTGCCCATTACGGCCATAAAGTTAATTGAATCACTTTAAACAATTGAAACCTATCCCTCCTCTCCCCAATGCATTCATTAATCAAATGCAAGGACCGTTAAGAGCACATGAGGTACTTTGGGGGAGGGGGTAGTGCAGGAAAAGACCACCTGCTTCTGGCCACCCAAGGCCTTCCTGAACTGAGGCCTGAGATATCTCATGCTCCCCTTCCCATCCCTCAGGGCGCCCCTTAACTGCTTCAGTCTTCTCCGCACGTACTTTTCGAAGATTGGCAGAACTCAGGGCTACATGGCAGAAAAGATTAGATTAGAATTCTTTATTGGCCAAGTGTGATTGGACACACAAGGAATTTGTCTTTGGTGCATATGCTCTCAGTGTACATAAAAAAAAAAGATACATAAAAAGGTACATAAAAAGAAAAGAAAAGTGGCCTTGTTTTCAGATGCAGGGGAAGCTGTTTTCTTTAGATCTTCCGTCCCCCTTTGCAAAAGCAGATGAAGAATAGAAGCCTGCAGGGGCAAAGGGGATGGAAACTTGTGTCCCTGCAGGCCTCCATTCCCCGCTCCAAAAGCTTTTGCAAAAGGGGATGGAAGCCTTTGGGGATAAGATCTTGTGACCCTGCAGACCTCCGTTCTCAATGCCAAAAGCCTCTTGTGAAGAGGATGGAAGTCTTTGGGGGCGCGATCTCGTGCTCCTGCAGGCCTCTGTAATCTGTGCGAAAAGCCTTTTACAAAGGAGGCAGAAGGGTGGTTAAGAACACAGGATCTAAGCAAAACAGCTTCACCAGCATCTGAGAAGACAGACGCTTTTCAGCCATGTGGCCCTGAGCTCTACAGATCTATGAAAGGTAAGTGAGCAATTGGTGATGGGATGGGGAGGAACCGGTGGCCTAGCATAGCAGGGATGGGGAATAGGCAGGGGGCACACTGCAGTGTCTCTGAAGTCAGTCATAAGGATGAACAACTGCCGTGATGCTGCAATATTCATAACTTCAGGACTAGGTCATAAGTATTTTTCGGGGTGGTGTTGTAACTTTGAACCATTGCTAAGTGAACTGTTGTGACTTGAGGACTACCTGTACTACTACATTTTTCAGAATAGTCTTTACTAAATAAAGTACGCAATGGAAAGAATGAGCAGGAAAATCTGTTTAGTCCAGTTTTGTTATAAGTGTTTAGAAATGGAGTCACCCCCATGCATTTTATAAGGAATGAGCATTTATCTAAAATAACCTTCAGTAATTGACACTTACTCAATTGAATAGAATTTAATATAACGTGTACTTGGAAAATGGCAAAGAATAAATAATTCTTTTTCGTCACACTAACCCTATACTTAAATAAAAGTTTTACGTATCAGGACCAAATTAAAATCAGTATTAGTATTTAAACACAATGAAATATTGTAACACTCTTATATTATAGTAATGACCTACAACCTAATTCTGAATCATATCTGCTTTTAATTTTTAAAAAGTCAAATTAGGTTTAACAGTAAAAAAATGTAAAGCAAGACTGGCCATATGCAAATGGTGATTGCTGTCATTTCTTACACTAATCTATGTTTCTGATAAGACACTGAAAAATCTTTTTGTACGTATAAGAATATACAAATCTTCTGTAACAATCTAGGCACATTTATTCACTGTAGGCACAATATGGGAGCAAATTCAATAGTATTTACTTCCAGATGTGTATAGAAGTGCAACCTAAGGCATAGCATACCAACATACTAAATACAAACACATACACTGTGAACTTACCATGGGGAGTGATTGTCTGCAATGGCTTAGTAGGGTTCCTTACATTCCATATAGTCAAAGTACCATCTGAATGGCTACAAATAAATTGCTTTCCTTCATGATGCCAAGCTACAGAATGAATTGCCTGAGCAAAACAATAATAATTTAAAATATTAAGAAATATAAAATTAATTAAATTAAATTACTAAAACAGCAAGGAGTCACAGGATTATGGTAGCATTTTTTCTGAGAAACATATTAAGAGGCACAAGTTACTGTGGCTGCAGCTCACGTCATCAGATGGGTCTGATGATGTGAATGCAGCTCACAATTGCTTGCGTATTTTAACACAATCTGTTAGTCAGAAAAAGTGCTGCCAAATTTTTCTCACTACAGATTAACATGGCTTTTCTATTATAATATCTAAAATTAAGCATGGAGGAAACTAACAATAAATTGAACATAATATGTATGCAGATGTATATAATATACTTAAATACCCCAATAGTTAAATTTTGCATAAAACAATATTTTAATACAAAATTAATTCAAAAGGAAAAGTCTCCACGTTTAAAGGACACATGTATTATTTATGCAGCTATATCAGTTATATCATTTAATGCCATTTCAGTTAATCATTTAAACTGTTCTAATGTAAATATTTTACACTGGTGAAAATTAGAAAAATAAACCTATATTCATATACAAATGGTTATTTATCACAGCCTGATAGACTGCAGAATATTGCTTACAGTTAAATATTACCACCTCAGTTTTACACTTGTAGATCATCAGAAAATTATGATAGCCTGGTATATTTTTATATTTGCAGTAATATATTTGCCCTCCCCCACGTAGCTTCTGAAAGATGTTTTTAGTTAGTTGTTAAGATCATTATATGCAGACTTACTTCCATCTTGGAAACCAACTTTTAAAATCTTTCTTATATCATGCATTTAAGAATTTGATGTATCAATTATAACTGCATTATGTGATTATCTATGAAGCACTTAGTTCATAAAACTCATAAAACGCTTAATTAGAAAGTCATAGCATGTTAAACACACACACAGTTCATCAACCTTTATGGATAATTGGAAAATAGGCTGATTTTATATAGCAAAAAGCAACCTGATATATACTACAGGGAGAATCATTGTAGAAAAGAAAATCTGCAGCTGAATAACATTTGAATGTTATTTTAATAAAGTTCTGAACAAATCTACTTTCTAAAAATATTAAAATGATTGCATTAATTAAACCATAATATATAAAATATGTAACATATTTACTACTAGTCTTAAACTGAAGATTTGGAGCATAACCAATGTTTAACAGGACAAAATGGCAGCAATTTTTATTAGCATCTAGAATCAACTAATGCAACAGAATTCTCAAAATACTATATGTGGAACAAGATGCTGTTTGGACAACTAAAATACTGATATTGTTAAGAATCAGGAAAGAAGCATCACAAAGTTTTCAGTCTTCAAAAATCTGTAACTATGACTTTAAACATGCAGTTTTTTTAAAAACACCTTTTTTCTAAAGCCACAGATTCTTTACATAGTACAATCATTTTTAGAATATTTTTGATATGCAACTAATTCAGCTGAGATATGCCTTAATAGATCCAATATTCCTGAAACACTACATTTGATCATGGAACACTAGTATTTATAAGCAGTCTGTCTTCTCAGGAAATCCTATCCCTAAAGTGGTCTTCTCACTTAAGAATTCTCTGTAAGAAATCCCAGATTTTGTAACCTACTAGTACAGGGGTGTCAAACTTGTGGCCCACAGGCCAGATGCATCACACGATGGCCACCCCCACCCCCATTTTAGCGAAGGGACAGTCACAAAATGTCACGTGATGACAATGTGATGCCGCGAGTCTGACACCCTTGTACTGGTACATTCAACTTTCATAACTATATAACCTCCAAACTACTACTATGATAGAGTCAAGTGAAAAAGTACACGCTCTTTGAGTTCTATGGTATGTATCAGGATATACTAAAAATCATCTGGTCCTTAGCAGTTCTTAAAAGTATGTAAATACATCAGATGAACACCACCACATGACATATTATACATTGGTCTGCTTTTGGCTGGACTTAACTGTGACAGTTCTGCATTTCTGGTGAAAAGAATTGCTGGTGAATATTAATAAACCCACTAAACCACTGTTACGTGTGCATGTGAGTGACTGGGACAGAACAATGACAGTACAATTGGAGAAAGACTGAACAATGGTTTGTTTGGAAGGGTTGCCAAGAGAAAGCATCTTCTCTCCAAAAAAAACATGGCAGCACGGCTTAGGTTTGCAAAGTTGCATCTGAACAAATCACAAGATTGCTGGAACATTGTCCTTTGGAGAGACGAGACCAAAGTGAAAATGTTTGGCATAATGCACAGTGTCATGTTTAGCAGCAAAAACTAAACACAGCACAAACATCTCATACTCAATTGTCAAGCACTGTGGTGGAGCGGGGGGATGATCTGGGCTCATTTTGTAGCCACAGGACTTGGATTTCTTGCAGTGACTGAGTTGATTATGAACTCCTTTATATACCAAAGTATTCTAGCATCAAATGTGATGCCATCTAACTGACTGCTAAAGGTTGGCTGACATAATGCAACAGGACAAAAATCACAAGCACACCAGTAAATCCACAACAGAATGGTTGAAAAAGAAAATAATTGTGGTGTTCCAGATCTCAATCTGATTGAAATGCCATGGTAGGACCTCAAGAAAGCTGTGCATAAACAAATGCCCACAAACATCAATGAATTGAAGCTATGTTGTAAAGAAGAGTGGGCCAAAATTCCTCCACAACAATGTGAGAGACTGTTAGTCATACGGAAAATAGTTACTTCAAGTTATTGCTGCTAAAAAAGGTGGTTCTACAAACTACTGAATCATTAGGATGTACTTAGTTTTTCACACATGGCTTCTCCATTTTGGCTTTCTTTTTGTAAAATAAATGATGACATTGTAATAATATGCCATGTGTTATTGTTCATCCAAGGTTGTATTTACTTACTTTTAAGAACTGCTAAGGATCAGATGATTTTTACTATGCCAATACACAAGACTAAAGAATTCAAAGAGAGCGTGTACTTTCTTTTTCACACAACCATATACACAACCATCTTATATAAATCACTAAATTGCAAGGAGAAAATAGATCAATGATACATCTTAGGACAAAATATGCTTGTGTTAAGAGAGCCCAATTCATTTAGCCTTATCCAATTTTATTTGTGTGTTGATAAATATTTGCTACTTACATACTGAAGTATTACTTATTTAGCACATAAAAAGTCAGTGTCAATTAAAGGTGATGACAAGACCGTGGTACCAAGTTATTTAGGAATGTTTTTAGTAAAGGGAAGTGTTAATAAGACAAAGGTCTTAGCCTATCTTGTAACCTTTAGTTGAACAGTGCTACTATGACTACTGAAGATGTATGCATGATGTTATTCTTAATTATTGGTTTATAAGGTTGTATGTTTCTATAATTGGCCCATATATGCTTTTCAAAATTGTATAAAAGAGTCCACTCCAACCTGGGGTGTGCCCATTTAGAATGTGTTTCCAGATAAGTTATTATTTGCAAATAAAACATTTCTTTTCCCCGCCATCTATCTGATGTGGCTCATTGGGCCTGCACATCAGGTAAAAGGACCTGAGCATTCTGGGACAACACTCGTTTACTCAAAATGCCTATATTGTGCACAACTATATAATACTCTGCATATTATAAATACCACCACCATCCAATTAGGAAGGGCAATCTTATATTAGTTAAAAGTTTTGTTTGGTTCTTTTACTCTTTCACATCTCATTTAAGATAGCATCTGTGCCTGTGGATCATGATTCATTTCTATGTTACTTACAAATTATTACTTTTCCATTTTCATTTATGTAATTAATAAGAGTCAAACTAAAATTATCTAACATACCTTCTCTCTATTACTTTTGGTTCTCAAAACATCAGAAAACTTTAACACTAGACTCCACATGCTGAGTATTCACTGCATGACAAAAGAAACACTAAGAAGATAAAAGTATCACAACACTAATTAGGAGAAAAAAGAGAAATAAAACTAATTTACCAGCAAAATTTACCAGTAATTTACCAGTAAAAATAATCTCTTTAGGGATGACTTTCACAAAAGAGCAAAGAGAAGCAACCTTTTGAACAGGATATTTTATTTTCTCCTGCAATCATTCTTTTTAAAATTCTGGAGAATTTCTACAAAAATTCTGTCATTTGACATGCAAACTTATTTTGTGCTACAGATTACTAGCACTAGATTGTACTTCTAACAGGCCATCACTAATTGCTGTTTGCTACATAGTTACAAATTGTTGCTGATACTTAACTATTTTTTCTGCAATGATGTCTCACATGCATCTAATTAAAATGCTTACATTAGGAGAGCATATTATTCTCTTTCTTTACTTTATAGTACAAACTTCAGTAGATAGCGCATGGCACAAGAGCCAGCTGAGGAAGAAGAAAACAATTCACCCAACATATACTATCCACAACGTGGCAATTTTGAAAAGGGAAAGAACTGAGAACTGATACAAAATGCATAGCATTTCATCTGTCCAAAATCCTTTGCCATGAGAAATTCTTATTTACTTTAGAGGTGTGATTGAGTTTGAGAAAGAGGCAGTTTTGCTGTAGCATGATGAAGCAGATTCTACTCTGCTTCTCCAAACTTCATTTAGGAAAGGAAAGGAGAAAGGATTACATATGCAGAATGAAAACAATAATATGCAAAATAGTTTGAAACAATTTTTTGAGTCCTCCAACAAATAAACAGTAATCTGAAAATAAGTATTAAAAAGTAAATCTCAAAGAATGCAATGATCTAATACAGCCAACAGAATCTTGGAGAACAAATCTCTTCAGAGAAACGAGGACAGGGCAGTAATAAACCGTACAAATGTGGAAAGCAACTGCTTATAAAATCCATAATTCCTTTTTTTGAATTGTAGATGCTATTGATGTATTCTGACAAGCAAGCAGATCCTTGTTTGGTCACTACAGTAATCAGAAAGATTGTTTTAAAAAGCATTATACTTGAAAATAGGGATGACTGGAATATTGAAAGCATATATTTTGCTTCTCTCTGTGTCATTTTTAAAAGAAAATTTGTAAATCCAGTCATTTTGGGAGTAAAATGTTAATTTATTTTTCTATAGTATACTCTGTATTTCTATTTCCTAGTAAAAGCTGGTATTTTAAATGAAGAAAAATTGCTCTGTTCTAATTTGAACTATTATTGTAATAGGAGTATAAGATTTAATGTCTCACTAGTTTGCATAAGAAATGCTACAAACAATTCTTATTTTGGATCTCTTTAGAATATGCTATGTTGATATGTAAAATGCAAGCTTAAAGGTAAGCACTTCCAACTTATAGTGCATAGACTAGTATTTTAAATTCAAGAATTTTCTGACCATTTTTAAGTTCTTCAATCATAGGATAATAAAATGTCTAAGGAAATTAAATATATGTGGGTATGTCCTTTCTAATAAAGCTATAAATACCTAACCTAATTACACTCACTAACCTTTGGATGTAGGGCATCCAGTCTTGGGGTACAGCAGAGGGCCACATTAGTGACATCACACATCACAAATAGGCTTCTGCCTCCTGAATGGACTGAAGACCCGCCATATGATGTCCTAAAAAAGGAAAATATTTTCTCTCTTTTACAGAATACTCCCTTAAAATAGCCAATATGCTCCTTGCTTTGGACTAATCATGGTTACCAAGGCAGCATCTACTGTGAAATACCAGAAATTGGAATTTCTGTTTAAATATCATGCTGATTAAACAATTTACCATCTTAATACTTAGGTGGGAGTTAATATGGCTCCAATTGGGAGTGTAACTGTTCTTATGAAAATGTTAAGGGTAAACAGTCTTCTTTTAATATAAAAGAGTACAATACAGTTCCACGTATATGTTTACATACAGTATATATACATATTGGTACAAATGTATTTAATTCAGGAAACACAAAAGTGATTCAGAGAGAGAAATCAACATTTGGGTGGTGTCAGTTTGGAGCAGTCCTGTCTCTGAAGGATTGGGCTTCCAAAATCATTTGTTTCTTATAGGGATGAGGGAGATGGCAACAGCCAGAAATCTTTTTTTAAACTGTCATCTATGCCTGTTGCTGAATTAAATGATTAATTTGTGTGACATTAAATTGTGACCTCTCTGCTAATTGCCAGTTTAGTTGGAACCCAATTTAAAAACTTTTAAATGATTAAATGATTTGCTGTCAAGTTACCTAAAGGCCTAGTTTAATCTTACCAGATTGTTTATACTAGGGGTGTCAAATTTGCAGCGTCACATTATTGTCATTTGACATATCAAAACTTTTTCCCCAGTCACTAAAATAGGGGTGGACATGGCCAACGCATGACACCTCCAGCCCACGGGCCACGAGTTTGACACCCCTGGTTTATACCTTCTCACCTGTCCTCATTTGAAACAAATCAGGGTGCTTGCTCTTTTTCCTCCATGCCTACAGAATCTCTGGAGTTCTTTACTAATTGAAATTGACCAAGTCCCATCCCTATAGCCTTCAAGAAAACTTTCAAGACTCAGACTGTTTGCTATTTCCTTTTTCTTATGTAACAGAATGGGTTTTGAATACTTAGGGGTAAATGTCCATTTTTTATGATTACCACATTTAATGATATATTGCTATTAATAGCTGGTTAAATTTCATCCTATGATCAACACTGCTAAGACTTTATACCTTAAAACCCTACCTAAATATTTTAAACATATACTAGCCTTGCATGTGCCTAAGAAAAAGCTCACTATTTTTTCATAATGTTGAAAACATTATGACATATGCAGTTAATTATAAAAATAACAAGTTTTATTTCATAAAGAATCATAAATGTAGTGTGCTTCCCTTCCTTCCTCACATTTTCCTCATAAACATTTTGTATGTTCTTGATGATAGGAAACGGACGTTGGCTTACCTGAACGTCCATTTTCAGGGCGCTGCGACTCCAATCCATGGATGGGTTGTTTCTCATGTTACTGAGTCCAGTGAGTGCAGATCTTATTAAAATTCCTATGCATGA
>JANHZT010006968.1:16382-36396 GCA_032468215.1 Stegonotus admiraltiensis | reverse complement strand
ATATCTTGAAAACTTTAGCCAACCAGCACCTTTATCACCTGTTTTCTAATTCATCTAATCAAAATATGTAAAATTAAAACATTTTATCTCAGAGGTCAATAATTTCCCAAAAATTGTAGACCAGTGGAGTTAATGGTTAAAATTCTTAATGTTCTGTTAAATTATCTTTCAGCTTATGAAGAACTTAGGCTATTGAGCTTGGATTGTGGGGGAAAATGTGATAATGTACTACCCAAAGACCGCTTGTATCTCAGCTGTAAATACTTGAATATTGAAATTTCTCAACTCTCAGCCTTTGAATTAACTTTGTACCAATGGAGAAGCAAGATCAAATAATATGATTCTAAATAGTCTAGATTCAATTTGTAGTTTAAAATTTGAACCAGAACAAAAAAATAAAGAGTGAATGGCAGTTGCATTTTTGTTCAATCAGGAGAAGATAAGATTATATGTTACAAGATTATAAACTGACAGCAAACAGTACTCCTTACTAACACTGATTATGTTACCAAGTTAGGGTAATGAAACACCTGCAAGAAAACAAGCAAGCTCAGAGCGCGCCAAAGATCCCTCTGATTATACGTTTGTCTAAATGCTAAAAAAGGTAGAGCACCGGAAGAAGGGCAATAAAACCTAGTATTTTAATACTGGAGAGTTCCTCTCTGCATTTTGTACTCACCAAAATTACTTTCAAAAATTCAACAAAAGGGGAAAAAAAACCCCATAAAATCTTCTTAAATTCTTTTGTACACATTTCAACTTTCTCGAACATTAATTTCACAAACTTTCTTTTAAGATTGTTTATTGAGGTTGTCTGCTGAAATCAATGTCTGTTTTAACCAGTGTTGAGAGAAAATCTGTTCAGATTTGAGTCTAGGTTTGAGGAAGCCTTCAGCGAAGTGCTCTGTGATGAGTTCTCTCCTGTGCCTCTGAGTCCTTCCAGGCATATCTGGTGATTGTGGTGGCAAATTGCAGCTCACCAAGAGGGCATATGTTGTGTGGAACTGCCACTGTTACTTTTTGTAAAGTCTACTGATTCAGTGGAGCATCAGAAAAAAACTAAACTAAACTAAACCCTCTTTTAAAGGAAAGTAGAACAGATACCAGACTTTCTAGGCAAGCGTATATGTTGATATTTGGCTAATATAATTAAATGGAGAGACTGAAATCAAGCAGCAATTTGGCAATGGTGCCAAATTGCCTGTAGCTTCCCAAGCCCACACCTCAATATGAATAAGATTTTGGCATTCTTGAATTAGATTTTTGTGAGGTTTTAAACTACCCAAATGAGATTTGTGAAAGTTCAGATTTCTTTTGTTTGAATAAGTGGGATAGTGCCATGCATTTGAAAAATGGTTATTATTCTTTATATTAATCCATTACATGAAGATACTTCTATCATATGACTTTTCTTGTATCATAACTGTTTAACATCATACATTATCAAACTATGGACAGTAAGAGGTCACCATTTTGATCAAAGATATCCAACTTTGACAACTTTAAGACTTGTGGATTTCAACTCCCACAATTGCTGGCTGGGGAATTCTGGGATTTGAAGTCTTAAAAGTGCCACCTTTGGGCATCCAAATTTAGACAGAAGAGAAATGAGGGAGCATGCCATGTCATTCTGATCTAAAGAAGAGCACAAAGGGTATATGTGAAGATATATGTGAACAGTAGTTTTCTCATAATCTATTAAAAGCTATTTCTGACCTTCATTCTTATTCTACTTCTGTATAGTTCAGGAGAATTTCACAGGTCTCTGGGCTGTGCCCAGCATATAGAGATTAATTTATTTTGGCAGAATAAAGTTTTCCAAATTAAATTGTTCAAATTCTATCTCCAAAACAGCGTCCTAGCTACCTATTCAACATTGCTCCACTGATTTGCTACTGAAATAAAAACACAATACTAAGAGTTTAATCATATTCATTGATATAAGAACCAAAATAAGGCACCTTTATATCAGTGGTGGGTTTTACCCTGGTTCAGGCGAACTGGTAGTGGCGGTGGCAGGAGGCTCCACCCATCTGCCCGGACATCATTACCGATGCTCTGCGCATGCACAGAAGGTTTTGGTCATGCACAGAAGTACTGTGCGTGAGTGAAGTAAGTGTGCGCACATGCACACTCACAGTTCTGAACCGGTAGCGAAAGTAAGTGGAACCCACTACTGCTTTATATGCAATGTGAGGTATGATCCCTGTGATACCAGGCTCTTCAGAGATTTTGCCATGAATATCCCTAAGGACAGTTACAACAATGAAGTCCAGACCATCCTACTGCCCAATACTTTATCAAAAACCATCAATATACAGTTTACTTAGAAAGTGTTTCCTGCTGTTCCATACATGTGCACATTTTAGCATGCTGTAATTCACCAAAAGACAACTCCTCATTCAGTTTCTAAAACACCAGCTTGGTTGAACGGTTGATTTTCATGGAAGGCAGGCCGACTCTTATGGAGCTGTCTGATAAGAAAGGTGTGTGAAAACACAGCACATTGACTTAGATATGAAATCTGAAATCCAGCAGTATCCTGCCTTAGATAACAACCCAGAGATCACTATTATACATGGACTTACTGAGAAAGCCTAGCTGCGCTCCAACAACCTCAACCAGGAAAAAAAATCGAGGTTGCCCTTCCCTTATTTGTTTGTTCGCTTATATCCCACCTTTATGATTTTTTCATGCAGATTTTATAGGGAGAGCAGAAACTCCTTGGAAATATGTATAGGAAAGAGGGAAGGAGGGGCATATGGGAGAAAAGTGTACAGTATCTATGACACTACTGACCCAACTGTGTTCTAATATGGGCAAGATCATTATTCCTCATGGGAGTGGAATTAACTTAGAAGTTAAAGTTTAGAATCTATCAACTGGGTAGGTGGGATCAAGACTTGTTTCTACTTACATTATGCATTATTTCATTATTTTTCTTTCCGGCCATGCTCAGCATTCTTATTATCAAGTTTTCATTTGATAAGAAGTAAAAACTACTCTTGCTCTCTATTTAGTCTTGGGATTTTTCTTGTATGGGTGTTAGCTATTCAATTTCTTTAAAAGTTAAAAAATTGCCAAAAGTGAAATTCACACAAAAGCAGTGGTGGGATTCAGCCAGTTCGCACCACTTCGGAAGAACCGGTTGTTAACTTTCTGAGCAGTTTGGCAAACTGGTTGTTGGAAGAAATCATTAGGGCAGAGAACCGGTTGTTAAATTACTTGAATCCCACTACTGCACAAAAGATTCTGAACTTGAAACAATTGTCCTCTATGCAGCTTTCCTACGGCATACCTTATTCCTTAATGATCGCCCCCAAAAGGAGATGATTTAGAAGAAAGGCATGGTTAATCATTTTTTACCTGATACATTCACAGCCTCGTCATTGAAAAAAAATGGATATAATGTAATATAATTATTTGGACTATTGTATTTTCAGTTTTATTTTATTCACTGTAAGGGTAGGTTAGGATAGGCATTATGACTAATTTCCTTCATTTCCCTATGTTTTTTTTTTTACTTTAAATAATTCTTTGGCATTGAAAGAAATAGTAACTTGTATTTCAAAGTCCATGTTGCATTAAAGTCTATTACTTTAGTAGCAGGAACATTCATTTCCTTGACAAACTGCTTGAACAGTTGATATGAAAATGTCTATGTATATTAGTGGCTAAAGCAGCAACACTTAATACCAAGGGGGCTTGATTTTTTTCCAGATAAAGGAGACCTTTGGAAGGTTGAAAAACCATAGCTGGTAAAGCAAATGATAATAGGAGCTCCCCTCCCTCCCTCCCTCCCTTCCTTCCTTGATTCATTCTCTCTTCTAGTTATTTTCACATAGGCAGTTCTCTGATGTTCATACATCTAATGAGATAAAGATGGTGGATTAAAAACCTGATGGCTCAGAGCTCTTTCTCAATGAAGATGCGAAAAGATAGCATGGGTTATAAATGCAATAAATAAAAATAGCAATTATAGCAAGAGGCAAAAAGTGTGTGTGTGTGTATGTTTATACATGTATACTAGTAACTGTATTTTAATTCTACCTCCCTTAGATGCCCTCTGGAAAAGCAAAGATATCACTTATAACTGCAACATTTTTTTCATTCATCCAAATACTTTCATTATTAAAGAGAAAAAGAAAGATGTTTGTGTCAATACCTACCTGGTAAGGATAGTACAGAAAGAAATACCAAAAGAGCCTGGTAATAACTTTTCCAACTTAAAAAAAAATATTACTAATATGAGTGGCAGCTATGCTATTCACAACTGGACAAAGTGCCTAGATTAAGGCGGGGTGGGGCTTGGGAGAGAATATAGATGCAGGTTACATGTGAGGCCAATTACCTTATCAATTAACAGTTTTAATAGATTAAAACTTGTGGCTTTTTTAGACCTTCTGAGAAAAAAGACAGAATTGGTTAAAAAAATATCAGTGGAAAGGATGGGAACTAGCAACCAGGAAGAAAATCTGAGGAAGAATCTGGGATGAGGTCTCAGTGGGCAGAGAGCAATTTAACAATTGTTTTAACAATTTAACAATCTTCATCGTTTGAAATGTTACTGGGGTAGAGTTGTATTGTTAAACATGATTTGTACTTCTTGTTAGTCACTCTGAGTTTTCTAAAGAAAAGGCAACATACATGTTTAACATAAATAGAACCTATTGCTCAATCATCTATTTCTTAGCAGGGGTTTAATGCTATGTCTGAAAACATCAAATATATAATCTAGGAGGAAAACAGAATAATTACCTCTTCATGTGTATTAGGTTTCTGCAATAATGTTAGAAATATGGTCAAAGCAGTTCACCTTCCTTTCCAGTATCTGTCTTTTCAAAATAATAAATAAGATTTACTAGGTACCGATATTTTGGAAGAATGGCCCAGCAAGTTGCACCTTGGCTTCATTTGGTATCTTGAGGAAGACATAGTTAAGCTAACCACAGTTTATTAAGTATCATATACCAAAGAAGCTTTATTAAGCTAGGAAAAAAATATGTTTTACAAGTTCTTTGTTTAGGTCAGTGTGATACTTTGTTGGAAGTAAATCCAAGAGAGGCCACACTGCTAACTTGCTAAGGATTCATGATCACTGAACCATGGGGTGACACATTTTCTAAGATAGGTACTGTGATAATCACATCGCAAATGATGTAGTACTTATGTTTACCATTAAGTCATTTGCCCATGCCTATATCTTCATGACATGTTTTGATAGGCTGCAAACTATTAGAAAAAATGCATTAGAGTTGCAATAACTTCTGAAAGGTGGAACACTCAGAAAGAGACCTTTAATAAACTGTATGCGGACATTCATTACAAAATTTACTGCAAGATACTTTATGTGCTTCTACCTACCTCACATAAAAAAAACCCTGTACAGTAGTTCTAACAAAATTTGTGTGAAGTACTTTATGGAGTTTAATTTGGGCAGTGAGGTGCCAACAGAAGTGTCAGTGTAAGGAACTTCAGTGTGCAAGGATTCTCCAGGTAAATGGCTAAATAATTATTAGGATGAATGGCAGCATATGATAAAGGAGATGTTTCTTTTGGGTGTATCATTTTGGATCAATAGGCTTTTTTACTAAGTTTCTTCTTGTTTACATTGTGTAGGATCCTGATTAAATGTTCTAAATGCAATGAATGAAAAGTTAATTAATTAAAAAAACCTTCTTCCTATATCCTATAAGCATTTGCATCTAAGGGTACAGCAGCTCTAAGATCGCAATTTTAGCAGTCTTTTAAAGGCTAAGAGAGAGGATTTTTTTCTCTGACATTCAAAAAAACCCTGACCTTTTCCTGACTTTACTGTACAGCATTAAACTCTAAATTTCTGACAACAGATATAAAAGTGAGACAATAAATACATTAAGATGGTGCATTACTGTATTTGGATTGCTCAAGTTTTGTTTTTTTAGCATTCATGAGTAGGGATATAAATATAAATGTTGGAATCACAATACAGAGATTATTAGTAGAAGAAGCTAAATAAAAACTAGAGACAACTATTGCACACTAAAATATATCTAAATTTAAAATAAAAAACATAAAAGTGCATGTGATAAATAAATAAATGGGATTTATGTAGAAAACCAGGAAAAAAGTAAGAAATAAAAATATATAATTGACCAATAGATTTTGGTTAGCTTGCCTTTTCATTTCAAACAATCCAAGCAGATTTATTAAAAGCAAAATAAATAAATTACATACATGTATTATACATATGGCCTACTGTAGTCTTTTAGTGTTTTACAATAACAACTAACAAAACAATGAATTAATAAATTTATGTTTAAAAACAGTCAATGGATGGACATTAATTGAAACAACCAGAATTAAAAGCCCTTTAAGAAATGTGTTTTAAGATTTCTTTAAATGTCTATAAGAGGTCAGCTCTCCCAATTAACTAGATAGGGATACCTCTCGGAGATCAGGGGTGGCCATAGAGAAGGATTGATCCCATGATGCTGCCCCACAAGACCCCAATTAAAGTTCTGTGTCCTTGTGACATCTGGCAGTGCTCCAGCAACTCATATCCCTTCTTCCCTGTTCAGTTTTCATTTGTCACATTAGGGCATTCTTTATTTGTATTTATTTACTGTAGTTGCATCCCATTTTTCTTCTAGCAGCTCAAGGTTGTAGACACGCTTCTCTCCACATTTGGGGGTAAGTAAGAGATGATGTATGGTCCAAAGTCACTCAGCAACTAGGACAGGAGAGAATAGAACAAGAGTATACAACTGTGCTTCAGTGAGCTTTCAAGCAATAGCTACTAGGTAGGGTCTTTTAAAGGGTTTGAGCAATCATGAGGTAAGCTGAACATTTTCCCACTACATACTTTCTTCTCACTGAGTCCTGCTTGATTAATTTTTCCCCCTACATAGACCTGTGTAAAAGGTAAATCTTCCCCCACACGTGTGCTTGTTGTTTCCGGCTCAAGGGCGGTGCAAATCTTCGTTTCTAAGCCAAGGAGCCAGTGCTGTCCAAAAACATATCCATGGTCATGTGGCCAGCATGACTATATGCCAAAGGCGCATGGAGTGCTATTACCTTCCCACCAAAGTGGTCCCTATTTTACTACTTGCATTTTTTACGTGCTTTCGAACTGCTAGGTTGGCAGAAGCTGGGACAAATAACGGGAGCTCACTCCGTTACGTGGCACTAGGGATTCGAACCGCTGAACTGCCAACCTTCTGATTGACAAGTTCAGCGTCTTAGCCACTGAGCCACTACATCCCTCATAAGTCATGTGTGAACATACCTAAAATACTGAAATAAGTAATAATGTTTTAACACAGTGTTTCTCAACCCTGTCATCTTTAGGTGTGTGGACTTCAACTCTCAGTATTCCCTATCCAGCATGAAATCTTCTTTATTTCAATCTCCTTGTCCTGCACTCACTTTTAAAGGAAAAAATGATTGTTTCCTCTTGTACAAGATAGGCTTTTATATAGCTGTAGAAGATTGTATCTCTCTCTCTCCCTCCCTCCTCCCTCCCTCCCCATCTCACCAAAAGGGGGCCAGGCATCTTTAAAAATTATTTGTAAGCCAGCTTCTTCTGTCTCCTGTTTAAAGCACATTGCCCAGAATTGAACATGCCTTTGAGTGAGGTCTAACTAGGACAGGGTACAATGGACATATACAACCCTTGATTTGGATGCAATGTTTCTATTAATATAGTCCAACATTGCATCAGGTTTTCCAGCTGCTCCATCACACTAATTGCAATATTCAGCTGCTTTCTCATATGTGCTGCCATGAAGCAAGATTTTCCCTCTCCTATAAATTGCACATTTGATTTTTTTTTACACATTACATTTTTCACTGATATCCTTCACAAAATTGTATTCAGTTCAATGTTCAAGCTCATTGAGATAATTCTACTCAAGTTTAAGGTAAGTTTACTGTATTATAATATTGGCCAATCCTTCTAGCTTCATATTATCTGCATATTTAAAAAACATTCCTTCAACTCCACCCTCTAAAGTCATATACAAAGGTAATGAATACTATAGGACAGTGATGGCTAACCTTTTTGCCATCGCGTGCCAAAAGAGGTGGGAGCGTGTTGGGGTCACAGGCACACGTGCCCACATCCATAATTCTACACGCTCCAATCCCCTGTGCTCCCCCCATTTTTGGCATGTGATGGCTCAGTGGGCCCAGTAGGCCCATTTTTCGCTCTCCCCAGGCTCCAGAGCCTTTCTAAGAGCCTGGGGAAGGCAAAAATGGCCTTCCCCATCCCCCCAGAGGCCTTCCGGAGGCCAGAAACAGTGTGTTTCCTGACTTCTGGTGGCCCAGAAGGCCTGAAAATCAGATGGCCGATGCACTCATGCGTGCTGGAGCTGAGCTCGCGTGCCCACCAAAATGGCTCCACGTGCCACCTGTGGCACCCGTGCCATAGGTTCGCCATCACGGCTATAGGACAAGGATGGAACCTTGAAAAATCTTGATATTTTCCAGGGTTAGGGTTAGGAAACATGTTCAAAACACTTGCATCTTGTCCCATGCTTGATATACTATACTGATTGACAAGGCAAATAAAAGACAAAAAAATTACTGGATCCCAACAACTTTATATGAAAGAGATAGATTGATTGTACAAGAAATACACAGAAGTAATGCAAGGCTTATATCCAACAATTAGGAGTGCTGGCAGTTTATTGATGCATAAATTCAAGTATTTGTTTCATTGGCTTATAAGTAGGCTTGGATAAGAACTTTGCACCTCTGCATACAGAAAACATCACTAGAGTTTAGCTCCAAAACTTACTTTGAAATATTAATTACGTGAGAAGTTAATAGGTAGAGCTGCAAATCAATTCCAAGAAGGCTTAGGGATGTAACATAGTCCTTTCAGACTTGAACCAAATAATAAATTTGATTTTAAAAATGATCCAAGTTTAAGTTCAAGTTTTTGTGATTAGCCTGAGAGAAAAAATGACCAATTTTAACTTTTTGTTTTGAGCAAAATTAATTTAAAAGTAAGTTTAAACCAAGGATTTTTTTTAATTGGGTTGCTTTTATTTTATTTATTATTTATATTTATAGAGTATTTATTTAAAAAAGATGTGATTTAGGGAGTAAAATTATAGTAAATCACCTCTGCAAATGATATGGCTATATTTCTGAGATGCAAAGATCTAGATGACCATTAAATGGTATCAGATGGTCCAGTGATACTTAGCATGCAGACAGGGTTTTGGCATTGGATTCTTACTACAAACTTTCCTTAACGTTCCCTTAACATGGTTCTATTTTGTTGCTGTTTCTTTGCCACTAGTCAAACACCTTTATCCCTGACTTTCCTTAGTTTTCCCAACTATTTTTGAAAGAATAGAGAATGACATCTAGTTTGGCACATAAAGTATTTCAGATTTGAAAATGAAACCCATATGGCTGACAAAAGGATAATTGCTATTGTAAAAATTTCAGAAACTCAGAAAAATGATGACGATAATAACAGAACTGTGATTTCTCATAAAACTTTGGTTTCTAGGATAAACTTTAAAACATTCAGATTCTTTCTAGAATAATTGCCATTTTAATACCTTGCCACCAGATGTCAGACTTCTACTGCAAATTTTTGTTTTACAGATAGAACTTGATTAAGATGGACTTTAAAGCATTAACATGCCATACCAGCAAAGCCCCCCAAAATCCAGGCAATCAGTAAATGTCACTCTGGTGACACAGAAAACTATGTTATCCTTAGCAAGCATTTGAGGTTGTCCAGTTGTAGTTGTCCTAATGTCACTAAGTGTTTCCATTTTTGAGACAATGTGCTTGTTATGTTTTTAGTTGGTTGGAATAGTCCTTGATTCCCATCATATTATTTCTGTAGGTGGTTACAGGTTTAGAACATAATATTATCTGTTCTTCTTGTTTATTTTCCTTTTATTAGTGGCTGAAATTTCCTCTAGAAACCTCCCACTGAATGAGATAGCAATGTTTAGATCCAATCACGACTCCATCAGTGGCGTCAACCTGTAAGATAATACAAAGAAAATCAAATGTCTAATATGAAAAATAAAATGGAATAAATGAAATACAAAGTCTATTTTATACATATACCAGGAAGGTCTCCAAATTTTAAAACATTCAATACTCTTCAGGCATTAGCTTCTACTTTTCTAAAAGGCAAGATATTGCAGTGTGCTGTCCAGAGTTTCCTTGGGGAAGATTGGTCATTATATAAATTTGATTAATAAATAAATAAATGGGGTTATTTTTGGAGGACCGTATTGTCTGAATCCAGTATTCCTGTAATTTATGCTGTAATATGGAATAATATTATGTTTACTTTACTCTATGAAGATTGTGATTACTGATATTAAGTAATCAGGAGGCAAATATACTTTACACTCTAAAATCTGAATAATTTCTGAACTTTTTAAAAAAGTTCATAAATAACTGCATTACAATTCATTTTAGACTATGGTTATAAGCATGTAGAAAATTTTGTATTTATTTATATTTATATACAACCATTCTATTTTGAAAAAAAACCCCACTACAAATAGTCCTATAAAATTCTCTTTTCTTCTAAAGACATAACATTTTGTATTTTAATATTTAAAAAGAAACATGCAATATTCTGAATTTCCATGTCAGAATGACATGGAAATAAGGTATTTTAAAACCCCTTCTAATTAATAAAAGGGATTCCTCAAAAAGGTATGCTAATATATTTGTATAAAACATCTTTTTGACAGAAAACCCGTGTATTAGGATTAAATACACATTCATTTTTATACTGTTCACAGGACACTTCTATAAGCACCAATATTTATATTGAATTTAAAAATTCTGATACATAATGCATGGATCCTAAGTAATAATTAAATTATACAGTATGATATTGTAAAATATTTTTGCTTTTTCAGCCATCTTCCTGGAGATAACTGTCTGTACTTAGTGTAGCAGTAAACAAGGAAAGTTGCATACTAGCTTGGAAAAGAGAAATAAAATAAGAGATATATTATAATCAGCACTGTAATCAGCATTTTTCCATTTTTGAACCACATTAACATACAGGTGTTTGTTGTTTTTTAATATATTATTTCATTGCAGTTTAGAATTGTACTCTCAGTTTTCATTTTCATGCCTGTATCTGAAAAATTCAAGGAATTCCAATGAATAGATTTACCCAGAGTCTTTTACTTAACCTCTCTATGTAGCATCAGAATTTATTTGGGATTGGCTCAATTGAACTTGGAACTCAGAAGTCATTGATTTTTTTAGTTGAAAAAAGAATATTTTCTTGATATAAAAAGCAACTTTTAAAAAATAAAGTTTTATAGTGTTTTATTAAAATTCCCATCATTCAGAAAAATACAGCATTAAGTCATTTCAATACCGTATTGTTTCTTTAGCTTCCTTTTTTATTTCAAAAGGAATTTGCATATTTATCACAGATTTTTCTGCAGATAACGTTCTGGGTATGTTTTTGAAAATGATATGGTTAATCTGATCTTTTAAGGACTACAAATGTATTCCTTATTCCATGAATTAAAGTTTTCTTTCTCAATATATGACTGGGAATATGCTGAAAGATTTTATACCTGTGAAAGATTCATTGACCAATCCTGAGGTTGGTTTGCTTTTAGTGATTTATACAAGGGCTATGATTAGAATAATTGATTTATCCAATATTTGAAATCTACTTGCAACATTAAAATGACATTATCCAATTTTTATTGCTGGAGTTTTGATTTACTTTATAATGAGATAATTTTTTAAAGAAAAAAACCTACCTATGACTAAACAGAGTCCTAAGTAGACTAAGAAAGCTAGTGCAAATATACTAGAAAGAGAGAATCTATTGAACAAAAGCACATGAAAACTCAGATACTATAAAGATTTGTTCTTCAAAAGTGGGAAAGTAACCTTTCATTGAAAAAAGGTGTAGGCTTTGTGTGTAGTATTAAAAAACTTAAATATGTAGCTATTCCTGTGTATGTATACAATTGTTTACTTACTTTAATATACTATCCACATTAATTCTTAATTAGATATTTTGTCATGCAGGCAAAAGAAAAAAAATGCCACTTGTTCAAAATAATTCCTTAGACTGAGATGTAGCTTCCGTTTTCTTGAGTGCATTTTTCAAGTGTGTTTGAATAAAGGATCAGCTAAAGGTCGCTCCAGAGGAGGCAATGGAGTTTTCTCCTTTATGTCTTGCTTTTTGAATGCTATTAGGGGAAGAGCTCTCAATGATGCCATAATTATTGCACATAAAACCAATTTCTAATTTCTAATTTTAAAACATTGTAAAATATGGGACAGCTTTTTCCATTCACCCGTTTTTAAAAGTTAAGTTATTTATGGATTGTTTCAGGGAGTTCAACAACTGGATGATTTTAGCAAAAAGCAAAAAGCAAAAAGAGTGTTATAAGAATTTACTAAGAAGAAAAAAATAAGTATATAGCTCAATATTCTTTGAAACTTTTTAGAATCCAAGGCAGAACTCAGGAGAAATAGTGAAGGGTAGAGTTTGCATAGAAAAAAGGAGATAAAGTATTTATTCAATTATTTTGGCCACAAATTTAGTTAAGAATTTTAAAACCCATTTATGCCTTCTAATTATTACAGCTCTATTTTCCTTATTGGAAAGTTCAGTGGCTGACCACCTGATTGCTTAAGATGAATCTGGAAGATGAATATCAAAGATTGTATGATAAATGGGTGAAAAACTTCAGTTACAATATAATGACAAATGGGAAAATGTATGGATCAATAGTTTAAATCTTACTTTGAATTATAGTGTCAAGCCCCAACTGGCTTGCCATACCTGGAGGGGGGAGAGGGGAAGTCAGAAATGGCCACGGTGGCAAGAACAGCCGCACAGTGCAGTGTTGACCTGGCAGTGACAAGGAACCCAGCTGGGATGGCGTCGGCTCCAGCTGCAGCAAACACAGCAGTGAGAGAGGCTGTGGTGGCATTCTCCCCTGCACAGCTGACTGGTGACTTCCCAGAATTCAGCTGGTGGGCACCGGATGCAACAGCATGCAGGCAAAGTGGGCGGAGGCCGGATGGTGGGCTGCTAATGCAGAACTGAATGCTGACACCGGATACTGGTTGCGTGGGTGGGGCCAGGGGGGCCTGGCCCTGCCTATATGGAGCGCTGGGAGGTGGTAGCTTCCAGAGCTGACTTTGCAACAGACTGCTATGTACTCATTTGTGCCAGGCCTCAGGCTTGAATAAACCTGTATCAAACAGTTTCAGAGCTTGTTTGTTACTGCATTTGCAAGGCCTGGGGTGTTGGGCAAGTGAGAGGAAGTCAGTGCTCATCATATCATCACACCACTTGTGGACTGGCTGGTCTCCTAAAAGGAAAACAGGTGATAGGGGATGGCAGAGGGGTTGGAGTCTGTAATGGATGTGGGAGCTGAGGGGCTTCCAGTGCTGACAGAGAAGCTTCTGGCAGATGCAGGGGGGGCAGTAGTCAGTCCACAGTGTGACTGAAGGCACATGATGTACAAGTCACCATGCAATCGAAGGACAGCTGGGTCCAGAGGTGGTACAGGAGCCCACTCCTCCAGAGAGTGGTAGCACAGCTCAGCCATGGCTGGGGGAATCACCTGTCAGCCACCTACCTCCATGGTGCCCAGTGGTCTGAGTGGTGGGAGAGAAAGCTGATGGATGACAACAAGGGAGAGTGGAGTTATTTGATGGCTCTGGGAAGCTACACATGGAGGTACTATGGGAGTGGTTTGGGGAGGCCAGCTTCCGGAACATCCTTCCCTGGTCTGTTCCTTCCTGGTCTGTGGCTCCTGAGGTGGCTGGGAGCTGGCAGGGTCAGTGGTCAGGGTCTCAGCCGAGTCTGGTGCCACAGACCTGGTTCCATTTGGCTAGTCCAAAGCTGCGGTTGGATGCTGCACCTTGTTACACCCAAGAGGCTCTGCAAGTGAGGGCATTGGACAAGAAATCAGGACCAGTGTTTGCAGGGACTGCAACAGTAGGGGATGCCGGGGCCAGAGGCTGGAGTTTGGGTCCAGCGAGCTGTCAATTCACTTGGCAGGGTATCTGGTGCAGGACCTGTGCCAGACTGCGCAGGGTTCCACAGGGCCAATGGGGTTTTGGCCACAGCCAATGCCCTGGGGTCCTCCGGCCTTACAACCAGCCTTTGATAGGAATAGGGATCACCTGGCATTGTTCCTCAGCCAGGCCATCAGCGACTTGGACCAGTATGCCTGCTTTTATCTGTTGCAGTGGGCCATGGTGGTGGCAGTAATGGTGACACTGGAGGGGGAAGTGGCTGAGTACTTACACAGTGAGTACACCCGGGAGTTGGCAGATGGAGGACTGTTCCTGGAAGTGCTACGGGTCTGTTTTGAAGATGGAATCTGAGCCCAACAAGCAGAAGGAGAACTCCTGGCATAAACCCAAAGGGCTCAGCCAGCAGTGGAATATGTCCATGAGTTCCGCTGAGTAGCCAGTAAACTGTGGGCTTTGCTGGAGCAATTGCTCGTTCATCAGTTCTGGATGGTGCTGGACTGAGAGTTACGGGAAGCATCTGTTTACTGGGGTATCCTGCATAGGCTGCGGGATTGGTTCCAGACCGTCAATGACCTCAAAGCAGGATTGTGTGAGTTCCATCCCACTGGCAGGAACCCTTGGGAAGACAGAAAGCTCAACCTGTCAAAGTCAGAAGAAGTCCAGGTCAGAGTGTCAGACAGGATCACCAGGCTGAGCAGGTGCTGAGGAGAGTGAGGCACTGGCAGCAGCGAAATACCCATTGGTGGTCTACGATAGTGGGGACAATGTGCCAGAGGATCCCATGGTAAGTGGACCCATCCATCCCTTCATCATTCCTGTAACCGTGACGGATCCCCAGTCAGGATGGTGCAGGAAATATGGGGCCCTGATAGATACAGGGTGCAGAAGGTGCTTAATCAGCCAGGCCATGGCCATCGAGCTCAAGTTACTGGTAAGGGAGTTGCTCAAACCCATGAGGTTCGATCAGATTGACGGTTTCCTGTTGGGGAGGCTCCCGCCACCCATGTCATTAATCCCATGAGGCTGGAGATGGAGGAGGACTGGGAAGTGATTCGTTTTATAGTGGTGTCAGCAATAACTGAATCCATCATTTTGGGTCTGGCCTGGTTGGACAAGAGGTCCTCTAAGATCTGGTGGGAAGATGGGTATATGAAAATGTGCATAGGAATAGTACCCAGGCCTCCTCAACAAGAACAAGCCCAGGGAGGATGGGATAGCAGCAGTGGCAGGAAAGAGGGGGTTCCTGTGGGGACCTGAATGGAGGCCCGCCCCTCATATCCTTAGAGGTCTTTAGCGAGCGAGAGTGGGATCACTTACCACCCCACCGCCCTATCAATTGTGCTATCGAACTTTTCCTGGAGCAAAACTTCAGAAACCAAAGATGTATTCAATGACGCCGAAAGAGATGGACAAATTGCAGAGGTACATCAAAAAGAATGTGGCCATGGGGTTCATACAGCCAGCAAAGTTGAGGATCGCGGCGTACTCTTCAAGAAGGATGGGACCTTGCTCTTATGTGTGGATTTCCATGGTATCAACAGGGTTTGAATGGAAAACATGTACCCCCCTTCCGCTGATAAAGGACATGTTGGCTCATTTAGCGAAGGGTAGGATCTTTACGGAACTGGGCCTGAGGGAGGCCTAGTACCGGGTTAGGGTGAAGCTGGGGGGTGAATGGAAGACAGCTTTCAGCTGCACCCTAGGCAGTTACCAGTTTCGGGTAATGCCGTTTGGACTACAGGGAGCCCCTGCGGTATTCATGCAACTGATTAACAATATACTGCTTGAACATTTATACCGTGGAGTGCTTGTGTATCTGGACAATATTTTGATCTATACCACCACCATAGCAGAGCATACCTGGCTGGTATGGCAAGTGCTGCAGAAACTATTGGTAGAAAATCTGTACCTGAAGCTCTCCAAATGCAAGTTTCACCAGACCCAGCTGGACTACCTGGGTTATCGCATCTCAGACAGCAGATATTGGTTGCGTGGGGGGTTGGGGTGTGTGGCCTTGCCTATATGGAGCGCTGGGAGGCAGTAGCTCCCGGAGCTGACTTTGCAATGGACTGCTAAATACTTAGTTGTGCCAGGCCTTAGGCTTGAATAAACCTGTATCCAGCAGTCCCAGAGCTAGTTTGTTGCTGCGTTCGCAAGGCCTGGGGATTTGGACAAGTGAGATATAGATAGAGAGAAAATTTTTATAAAATGATGTATTGCTGGTATTTGACCCCAGACAGACTATTATTATTATTATTTTATTATTATTTATCAAACTTTTATACCGCCCTTCTCCAAAGGACTCAGGGCGGTGTACAGCCAAAATAAAAACATAATAGTACAAAGCTTAAAAACAGTTTAAAATTAATTAAATAAATTGGCCGAATATTAAAATCTAATTAAAATAACCCATTAAAAGACCTACTCTAGAGGGATAGAGGGATCTCCAACCAGTGTATGAAATGCAATCAAAATCCAGGTACATTTTATCACATGGAGTGGTCTTGTAGGTATGCTAAATCATAATGACAATGCAGAAAATATTTAAAATTCAAATATTAATGAAACCTGAAGCTTTTCTTTTAGGTATTATGGTCAAACCAATCGAAAAACAGTTTGGGATGCTATTTCTTTATATGGTGACTGCTGTGAGGATTTTATCTGCTAAGCATTGGAAAGAAAAGGGGATGCCAAATGTTGAAGAGTAAATTTTAAAATGAATGAAATTAGCAGAGATGGGAAAATTAACTACTTTGTTTAAAGACAACAGATTAGACAACTTTATGAGAGACCAAAAGCCGTTTGTGTGTGAAATACAATACTTTCTATGTGTGAAATACAATAACAGATGGTTAACAGAGGGATTTGAAGATTACTTTCACTTTTGGGGTAACCTGTTGACTGGGTTTTTAAAAAACATATATAGTGTGAACAGATGTTGACACAATTCGATTATTAGACAAATAGATATCCACATCTGGGATGTTTATGAAATATAGCACTTTTGTTAAAATATAGATGAGAATGTTTATAACTAGTAGCAGACCTGTTACATAAGAGCAGGAGAACATATTAGTTTTTTAATATATCTTTCAGAATTCAGTGGATTTTTTTTTTATGTTCAATATTAAATTTATTTGATATTTGCACACAAAGATCTTTTTCTTTTCATTGTTAGTGTTGGATGTTATTTTTTTCCCTGTTTTTTCTTGTATCTTTGTGATAAAAGAAAAACATTTTTTTTAAAAAAAGAAAGTTCAACGGGAATATGTTGTATGATATACAGGTAGTCCTTGATTTATGACCACAATTGGGACAGGAACTTCCATCACTAAGCAATGCAGTCGTTAAATGAGTTGTGCCTTATTTTATGATATTTTTGCTGTGATCATTAAGGGAATCACATAGTCATTAAGCAAATCTGGCTTCCACTACTGATTTTGTTGGAAATGTAATCATGTGACCTTGGGACACTCCAACCATCATAAATACATGCCAATAGAAAAGTGCCCAAATTTTGTCATCTGACCATGGGGATGTTGCAATGGTCATAAGTATGAGGACTGCTTGTAAATCACTTTTTTCAGCATCGTAACTTCAAATGGTCATTAGATCAATGGTTGTAAATTGAGGACTACCTTTATACAGAACAGTAACTATGCATTACGGGATGCGGTGGCTCAGTGGCTAAGGCACTGAGCTTGTCGACTGAAAGGTCCGCAGTTCAGCGGTTTGAATCCCTAGTGCCGTGTAACGGGGTGAGCTCCCGTTACTTGTCCCAGTTTCTGCCAACCTAGCAGTAAAAAGTGCAAGTAGAAAAATAGGGACCACCTTTGGTGGGAAGGTAACAGTGTTCCGTGCACCTTTGGCATTTAGTAATGCGGGCCACATGACCACAGAGACATCTTCGGACAGTGCTGGCTCTTCGGCTTTGAAACGGAGATAAGCACCGCCCCCTAGAGTTGGGAACAACTAGAACATACTGTATGTGCGAGGGGAACCTTTACCTTTACCTTTAACTATGCATTTAGGTAACAGTGCATATGGTGCCTGTTGTAGAAACTAATATACTTTGATCCGTGATAATTACAGGTACTTCAGCTTTTATTTCTTAGGATATGCATGTTTTCAATGCTCTCAAATGGCTACATTAATTGATTAGCCAATATTTAGATGAACATTTTACTATCCTTCTATAATGTGAAATGAGAGCTTAGTATAACTCAAATCTTATGTCAAATTAATCCAATAATCCATGCTGTTTTCTTATATTAACCATATTTTAAAATATTTATACCACTTTAAACAGCTATGTAGATGCTAGCTATCCTATTAAAAGAAATTCTGCACAATAAAACAACAATGAAGCCAGAGCAAACTTGCAAATCTAATTTCATGTTCCTATTGAAATGCATTTTCCTTACAACCCACTGAATCAGGCAAACATTATACAGTGGAGAAACTGTTTAAAAAACTTAAATCAAATAAGTGCAATGAATAATTAGATTTCTAGTCGGGAGATATCCATGTATGAGATACTGTACAGTACAATCTTACTTTTTCTCCTGTTTGTTCTCTATTTTAATGAAGACAGTAACTTTTAAAGCAGTGTCTCCGAACTTTTTGACAGCACTCCAAATGTGCTAAACAGTATTTTAATTTTCATCCATTGTTTGAAGGGTGCCAGGTTAAAGAAGGTGACGTGTTGAAACTACTTTTCCCTTAGCCTTTTCCTTGATTCCTCCTCTCAAGATTTAGATGTAGAAAAGGTTTGTATAAAACCTCTTCCTCATTACTGAGTTAAAGTGCTATTTAACAATCCTTGTTAAATGTATCCTTGTGAAATTTGTTGTCCTCAATGATGGGCAATATCCTGCTTCTATTGTGTGTCTGTTCTGACTCACTGCCAAATAACCTTGTCCTGATTTGGCATATGTAGCACATGATAAGCAAAGCAATTAGTTGCTGATTTTGCTGCCCTCCTGCTTCAGTATGTCATCAACTAGTGGGGAAAAACATTTGCCAGTCATGGCCTTAAAGAAGGAATGTAGCTGCAGGATTCTGTCCATCTCTTGGCTCCCTCATCCCTTTCATCCATCTTACATGCCATTCTGTTGTATGCTTGGTTTCTTTTAACTTTTTATTTAAAAAATTTACTAGCTGGAGCAGTGGTTATATAGCGAGAAAAGGATCTTATACCATACATATTGAGTTGCGATTAAAATAAACTAAGCATAGCAACTCCAATTAAAGAAAAAAACTGTATATATTGCACGTATAATACTTTTATTGATACACATACATTAATCTAGAATTAATTCAATCCTATCATTTGAAACCAAAGCAAAGCTATGGCTGGATAAGACCAAAGCATACGAGTTAACAGAACCTCAAATGTCTTACAATGCTAATGATTGAAAAAAAACCCTTTCAATACTTTTAAAGCATCTATTGTGTCCAATAGATAGAAAATGTTTTTTGATGAATTAATTTCATTCATAACTCATAAGGAATGTGTTTTATATTTCTCAAAACCTGGGCCGATATCTTGAATTGAACAACATAAAATAAATAATAATTTTGAGTCATGAATTGAGATGAGTCACAAGCAATTCTGAAACTTTTATTTAGAACTTGCCTTTTCTTCATTCCCTTTATTTACGGTATATAAGCAAAATACTTATATCTACTTTTCTCCATCTACTGTAACTGGTATCTACTTTTCTCCATGTTCTGTACAAAAAGCATTGCAAGGTAGTTAGTCCTGTCATCTTACTTTTATGCTCCCTCACTGTTATGCCATTGCAAGTCTAGGCAGATACTTTTTTCTATTTCATTCATTCTTGCATCCAACTTTTTAGGAACAAAGATGATCAGGGACAGGCAAAGAAGAGACATTCCTATATTACCCTGAAATGGCTAATATATGCCTCTCTTATCTCAAATATTACTGGCCATTAGGCTTTGCTTCTGAGGTAATGAATGTAAAGCAGGGATGTCAAACTTT
>JANHZT010006968.1:0-16282 GCA_032468215.1 Stegonotus admiraltiensis | reverse complement strand
GATGGCACCCTGAGGAGGCCCTCTCTGTGGGAGCGAACTGGTCGGTGGGAGGTATTTGGTAGCAGAAGGCGGTCCCGCAAATAACCAGGTCCTATGCCATGGAGCTCTTTAAAGATGGTCACTAATACCTTGAAGCACACCCGGAAGGCCACAGGAAGCCAGTGCAGCTCACGCAGGAGAGATGTCACATGGGAGTACCTTGTTACTCCCAAAATCCCCCGCGTGGCCGTGTTCTGGACCAACTGGAGCCTCTGGGTGCACCTCAAGGGAAGCCCCATGTAGAGAGCATTACAATAGTCCAGGAGGGAAGTGACAAGAGCTTGAGTGACCGTGCGTAGGGAGTCCCAATCCAGAAAAGGCGCAACTGGCGTATCAGATGAACCTGATAAAAAGCCCCTCTGGCCACGGCCGTCACATGCTCTTCCAAAGACAGCCGAGAGTCCAGGAGGATGCCCAAGTTGCGAACCCTCTCTGTGGGGGCCAATAGTTCGCCCCCAATAGCCAGTGATGGCGCCAGGTGGCTATACCAGGATGCCGGAAGCCACAGCCACTCGGTCTTGGAGGGGTTGAGTCGAAGCCTGTTCCTCCCCATCCAGACCTGCATGGCTTCCAAACACCGGGACTCTGCCAGAAAAATGAGACCCTGAGCTCTGTTTTCAGCTGGGATGGCCTCCTGCAACCCTCTGCCAGTGAAAAGGAGCTTGGGAGGGCCGTATGTGGCCCTCCCAAGCTCTGTTTTCACTAGCAGAAGCACTGGGGGCTGATCCTTTGCTATTTCCAGGGCAGCTCTGGTGTCCAGATCTAAGCACCCGGATCTGGCCCACGGGCCTTGAGTTTGACATCCCTGATGTAAAGCATAACAGATTGTTTACACTTTGCAGATAAAGACAGGTGTCATTTTAAAAAGAAAACACAACTTTAACAATAATACAACTAAGGGTTAATGAGGATGAGACAAATATCATAGAGACCCAGTAAAAAAGAAACAAAAATATTGTTAGGTCTTGTTTATTCCATGCTTAAATGCAGGTGGAGAAAGGTCCTATAACACAAACCACTAATTTAAACTTACCTCTTTACCTTCTGTAAGTACTAGGAATTGCAGGATAAATGTCCTCCCCACTTCTACTCATTATATCAACTTGCTTTCAAGTCACTGTTAGTGGACCTCTGTTCACCCCTTTCCCTGCTATCTGAAGTGTGAAATAACAATCATGTTAATGATAATAGCAATTGCTATAAGAAAGCAATGTGGGCACCTTGGGTACCAGAGATGGTCCTCTTTAATTTTTCTAAGTTCACATTTTTATTGGGCCAATGCATATTTGCCTATTAATTACTCTCAATATTCTGAGTTCCTATTTGTACACACAAATAAGGATTCTCTTTAAAAGTTCACCTTGAGATGCTCTTTTGCATGCCTTAGGCAATTCTGAGTTTTGAGAACGGTGGAAATTAATGCAAGATGCTCTATATTTATAAAGTCATAGCTTCGAAGATGATGCACACTAAATCAAATACTTGTGACTGTCATAAGGCTCTGCCCTTTGCATTAGTTTGTTTTACTTTTTAGCTCTTATCAGTAATGAGTTCATCAGATTTTTAAAAGATATTCCATAGCAAAGGATGGAATGACTGCCATTATTTCCAACAACTGGCCATACTTACTTAGGAAAATGAGAACTGGGGTCCAAAAGTACCTGGAGGACCAAAGTTTCCCCACTCCTTTGATTAAGTTATTGACAGATGATGAGCCATCAAGTCAAAGATTAGGAATAGTTCAATAGCTTTTTTCCAAGAAGATGGAACAATAAAAGTAAATTAGAACAGATGTGTTTGCAACTACTGTTTGTTTAAATTTAAGTATGTTTAATTTGAAGATGAAGTGGGAAAGATTAAGATAATCATTCTTGCTTAAACTTTTACTTTCTTCCTCTGATGATATAGAGTTAGCTATGCCATATTTCCTGTTCTACAATCCCCAAACCAGCTTGTTGCTGTCGTATAGACAGAGGTACAGTTGAAGCTGATGTCAAATAACTAGCTTTGAAAAAAGATTAGATGAATAGCCATGGTGGCGCAGTGGTTAGAATTCAATATTGCAGGCTAATTCTGCTGACTGCCAGCAGTTCGGCAGTTCGATTCTCACCAGCTCAAAGTTGACTCAGCATCCTTCCAAAGTTGGTAAAATTAGGACCCAGATTGTTGGGGGAAATATGCTGACACTGTAAATCACTTAGAGATAGCTGTAAAGCACTGTGAAGCAGTATCTAAGTACTATTGCTATTGCTAAATTCCAATCTTATTAATGGGAGGGGATGCAGGGATGATGGTATGTAATTTTTTCCTTCGCATGAGATAGTAAAATATCTTGTGCTAGGTTAATGCAGAGAATTCCAAATTTATTTCCAAGTATCTCCTGATAAAGACGATTTTAAAAATTGACTAAACATGTGTGTGTGTGTGTGTTTAAAAAGACCACAAAGCCACATCCACTCAAAGTAGACAGTATTTGGCTAAAGGAATCAGTAATCTGGCTTGATACATAAGAATTCTTCTTAAGATTGAACACAATTGAACATTTCCAAATTCTCATTTAATTTTTTGATTCCAATTTAAACACAAAGAACACACAAAGCACACAAAGAACACAGAATTGAAAATTGCTATCTGATTGATAATTATGTTAGATTGTAAAAACTACGGTTAAAGTGACAAGGAAATTTGTGGAATGTTTCAATTTCTGAAAATTGAGCCATAGCAACTGGATTTATTTTTGTTAATTTGAGAAGTTTTGCTGCTCACCCAAGCAGCTTCCTCAGTCTGAATAAGTTGGTTAGTCATTGGAATGTACCAACTCCTTGCACACCAGACTTGGAGGTTTCTTTCCCAAAGTGAATGGCAATACGTCGATGAAGGTTCTCAGCCATCGAAGTATAGTTGTCTGAAAACTGAGTTATGGCAACAGGACTTGTTTTTGTTATTTTGAGACAAACTAGGTCTTTATTAGGTCTCTACATTCCTTGGAGGTCTTTAAGAAAACCTTAGATTTCCATCTTTTCAAAGTAGCTTTTCATCTTTAAAATAGTTTTAAACAGTTGAATATGAGTTGTATGCCGAACTTAATTTTTTATTTTGTTTTAATGAATTTAAGGTTCATGAAAGTCCCTTAGGAAGAGCAATATAGAAATGAGCTCAAAAGACAATTTTACTTAGCCTAATAGTTCCATTTAGCCCCCATGCTGGAGGACTCACAATCTGCCAAATTGCATCTTCACCTTCGTTGTTATTGCTCAAACATAGAATAGAAATAGGTGTCCAAGGCCCTGCAAAGGAGTCTCTCCCATGGGGTCCCTGACTCCAGGAGCAAAAAGAAAAACCAGCCAGGAGAATAAAACTAATCCATCCCTTTCTGACTCTCCTCCAACCCTCCCCCCATTCCTCTCGTCTCTCCCGTAACCTCTAAAAGCCGCTGCTTTGGAGTCTCCCCTCATTTGCATGGGGAGATTTAATTTCCATCCCTTAAATATGACGAATTGCTGAGATTTCCTTCAGTTAATGCTTTTAACAGCTCCCAATAAACTTCATTAATCAGGCCGGCTCTAGGCCCAACGTGCAGCCTGGAAGCAGCTAATTTGCCTGATGAGCCTGAGACTTTAGTGAATAAACAGGTGGATAAGCTGAGGGTTTTATGGCCTTAATTACACTCTAATCAGTTCAACGCTTGGTGGGCAAAAGGGAAAGAGAGAAGGAGGCAGCGGCATCATCAGCCATCCCTTCCTTAGTCTTATTATTATTGCTGTTATTATTTCAGTGGTATCTCTTTTCTTTCTCAGGCTTCATCTGCCTGATTTTCTGAGGGCAGAACCTTCAGCAAAGAAAGGAGAATGAAGTCAAATACAGTTGGGAGTTTCAAATCTTTGGATAACTAATATTAAGTCTTGGAAGTGGTAACACTTCTCTAATACAAACATCTTTCTGTCTGATAGTCCCTTTTCTTTTCCCAGCTGCTTTACTTTGGCAGTGGTTTTATGGGAACTTCCTTTTTTTTTAAAGATCAACTTACTACAAGCTGTCCAGTCATTTAATACAAGATGGGCGGCAAATAAATTTCATAATAAATAATAAGTTATTTCTTCATTTCAGATCAAGGTAGGATCTGGATGACAGGTGACCCCACTATCTTGAAGTCTGTACTACCTGGGAATTTTCATTAAAAGAGAGTTTTGTATTCAGTGTCCTAATCATGTAATGTATATGGCTATATTCTGGAAGAGATGTATTTTCCAAGAAATTTGCCTTATCCAACTTGTGATATTTAGTGATGAACTCTAAATTTATTTTTTGATTTCTAATGAATTCTAAATTCTAAAAAGATTAGGGGGGGAAAGCATTTTGCGTAAACTGAAAAACCATACATTTCTCTCCTTAATTTTGTGTTCAGTTTTAAAACCCAGAGGCTAATAAACCCCTGCATTGATATTTGGGAAATTAGTTTGAAAAATATGTTTTTCTATATAGTCACCATCTTGACTTTTTCTTTTTACTACTGAGAGTGTTTTTCTATATAAGAAAGACCAAAAATGATTTTTGAGCTTCTTCCATTACACATTTCTTAGCCCCAATGGTACATTTGAAGAGATGGATGTAAATAAAAGAGAGTGAGTGAGAGAGAGAGAGAGAGAGAGAGAGAGAGAGAGAGAGAGTGAGTTGGTGTGGTGGTCCTAAATTGATTTGATTGCAGTCTACAAGGCATTTTTAAAGAATGAATATACTGTTTGGGTCAATAAATGACTTGGCTTTTTAAAAGCATGACCTCAAAATACCAGGAAACAAGGAAAGCTCTTTTAAGGGGAGACATGCATTTTCGTCTTGTGAAAGATTCTCCTTTCTGGGGATGGTCCATGTCATGTCTAATCTAGGCTCCTTTCAGCTGCTCCAGTTCTCCCCTCCTTCACCGCTGGGTCATGGAGTCCTTCCCCAGCGCTCCTGCTCTTGTGCACCCACTTTTTCGACCTTGGCTTCCAGGTCTCACGGCTTCTCCTGCCACATCCCCCATCGCTGCCAGGCCGACTGACAAATCACTTCAAGGGCAGCCTAACTTCGAAGGACAAGACAAAGCTTTAGCATATGGTCCAATCCCCAGATGTTTGCCTTTCACGCGCTCTCCCTCCTTCCCCTCCTCCTCCCCGCTTCCCTGGAAGAAGGGCTACGTGGGAAACAGAGGCTTTCTTCCTACCCCTCCCTCTCTCCCTCCTCTTCCCTTTCGGGTTTTGTCGAGGGGCGGCTAAGTAGCAGCCAGAGCTTCGGGTCTCTTTATAGCCTGCGAGCGCGGGAGGAAAGAGCGAGTGGCGAAAGGGAACGGGGGCGGGGGCGGGGGCGGCAGCAAATCACCGTTGCTTTTTGTTGAGTTTAATATATATACATATATATATATATTACAGTCCTGGACGAGGAGAAGTCTCAGAACTGTTAACACAGGTGCTTTGGGGAGGGGGGGTTGTCTCCTGGCCAATCCTAGGCAAGGGAGGGTAGGTGAGGGGAGAGACACCTGGCGCGCTCTTTCGGCGTGGACGGCAAACCCTCTGACCGAGACTTAAAACCGTGAGGCAAAGTTCGGCGGGCTCAGCTAAAGGGCGCAAAGCCCAGGGCGGGAAAGAGAGGCGTTATTTTAAGTGGCCTCGAAAAGGCGTCCTCGCTGCAAGTCTGCTTTTCTCGGCTTTCCGCGGGCGAATAAATAGGCTCGAGGCGGACAAGGGAATGAATTCTGCTAAGAGAGAAAGGAAAATATTGCAAGCTTCATTTGGCAGCTGCTTGCAGAATAAAGGAGCGAGGGCAGAGGCTTCCAGCCGGCAACCCTCTGCTTTTTTTTTCCTCCCCCGAAACCTTTCCCTTGCTTGTAGAAGATGCGCCCGTGTTAAAGCTAGTTTAATTTTGGATGATGATTAATTGGGAAGAGGTTCTCTTAGTAAGACTTCAGACGAAACACGTACAAATGCACAACAGCTGGTTCGGAGAGACTCCTGTTAGAGATTAATGGTGCAATAGTTGCGTTTGAAAACAAAAGTCATGGGACAGGGTATTGCGGTATCTTAGATATTCACCTCCTTTACATTTTAGTCACAGTATTGTAGTCAGATGCATTTATGATTCGCAATTCGCTAAATACCAACTGATTAATGGATCTGAAAAGAAACATCGGCTTTTTCAAGCCATTCAGCAGTTAACAAAAGGGGCTGGGCGATTCATGAAACTATTTGGCAAGCATTTTTAACAATGAAGTAATACAAGCTTTCAAGATCCCTGAAAAATGAGCAGAGCGTTCTAGAAATTACTTGGTTTTGATCTTGAGCTATTTTCATAAGCGATTAAGAATGAGGTTTATTTATTAAAAACGTCTTATTTGAGAGAGAGAAAGAGGTCAATATATCAACAGAAAACGGTGTTAGTACTTACAAAATTGGTTGTTAAAGGAGCATTTGAATCTAAAATATTTCTTAATGTTTCTCATATTTTCCAAGGATTTTCCAGGTAATTAAATTTTTTATCAAGATCATCTGCCTAACTTATCATCACCTTAAATTTGCATATTTAACATCCACTACTTGAACAATTTTCAGAAATAACATTTATATATGATCAATCTGTATAAAAAATTATAAACACACACCTTTTTTTACAAAAATAGAAATTTAAAATTACAGCTGTGAAATTACAATTGGCTTTTAAGATGCTCATTTCCCCAAAATTGGGAACATTAAAATTATCTATATTAAATAAGCAGAAAAAAATATTTTCTGTATGTTACTTTGTTGCTGTTGTGTTTTCATTTTTTACGGAGTTGACTAAATAACTTTATATTTTACATATTTTATTTATATCCAAAAAGTAGGCTGTTGATGATTTCTACACTTCTATTCAATAGAAATTTCTCATTTTGATAAGAGAAATAACATAGAGTGGCAGCAACCTGCATTTTTCATTTGCTACTTCTCTAATAAATTGCTTGCGCTTTAATACAATTACTTCCTGAAGCATGGCAGCAATTTGACCAAGTCTTGGTCTTGTTAGCCTGCAAGTCCTTCGCTAGGAAAGCTGTTGACTAATCAAAAGAAATTTAAATAAAATGCATTGAATTTGTGGTTCCTTCCTACCCCCTGTCTAAATTCTGAACATTCTCAAAGTGGCCCTGGAGAAATACAAAAGCACAAAGCGAGAGGCGAGGCAGGCCCTGTGCTCAACACTCAATCATTTCCTGTCACAGGTGCAGCCTGTATGCATTATCCTGCCATGATTGATAGAGTGGGGTTGTGTAGACTGGGGAGCTGGGCATGGTTCAGATGGGGCCCTGTCATTCCAGCACTATGTCATACTACCTGTAGGGAAGAGAAAAAAAGAAACTTGCTAAGACTGGCTATTCAGTGAGGCTTAGAAGTTTTTGTTTTCCATGTGCAACCAAAGGTCACATTTCCTAAAAGTTAAACGTAGCTTCTAGGTCTAGCTTGCTTGTAATAATCCAACTACCAAAGAGCTGATTAAATCAGGCGTGTTAGAATGATTACTTACAGTAGAAGTAAAGTTAGTTTCATTTAATTAATAGGATGTTTTGTTTTACCTTTTTGGTTTTGTATTTCAAGAAAATATTAAATACCGCACAGTGAATCCAATTAGAAGGAAAAATCACTCTTGCTCTGCTTCCCTTTTTGGATGTTCAAGGTAGTTAATAAAAGGATTATTTTTGGTTAGTCTGACACAGTTATTGTTGTCATTGGAATTTGTCGCTGTCCTAATCTTTGTTTTGCTGTTCATTATATTTGGTATGTGAGGAAAATTTTGTGGCTTTATTACAGTTTAAACTGTTAAATCAGATTTTACACAAACTGTATTAGAAAGTTATTTTGCTGACGGGGAAGATGAGAATAACTAGTTAAAATAGGCTATTGCAGGTTGTTATGGAAAATGAAAACACCCACATAAGCACACACATATGTCTAGTGACCATTGTTCTTTGGTTGCAAATGGAAAATCTGTTGAAAATCTGTTCCCATTGATCACTAAATCGATGTCAAGAACTGTTATTGCTTTAGGATATATGTTAATTTATGCAGGAGGAATCTTTAACAGAATTTTCTCCAGCTGGGCAGGGGAGTTTAGATTTTATTATCTGTGATCATTCAGAATCCTGTCTAATTGATGTAAGATCAGAGTTGACAACTACTCACCAGTGTTCAGCACAACTGTAGCATCTTTCCATTTATTCATTTCCTTTTGAAAAGGCCAAAGGCAGTATAATTTATGTAAAGGGATTCCTACTTTTAAAGTTGGCAGTTTTGTTTAATGGAGTGTTAGGGGGTCTTCAGTGAATTATATCAGAAAGTTCAAAATCTATTGGAAAACATAAGTGAAGATTATGTTATAAGGCAATTTCTATATGAGAAGGGGATTTCTTCAAAGGATAAAATGCTACTTTTTTAAAAATACAATTTTATTCTAAGCTGAACTTGGCTCTTTGTTCCATGTTTGAGCATAAAAATGCTATAGCCGTAGTATTCATTTTTTATTTTAAAATCTAGAGAATTAAGTATAATATCATTCTTATGCTCAGAAAAAAATTGAAAGCTTTTTCTTTGAAATTACAGCAAACATATTTTGCACAGTATGAGGGCTTAATTTGGCTGCAGGCCATAACAGATTGTTTTGAAACTGCAAAACAATAGCTGGTGCCCTACTCAGTGGACATACTGACTTGGAACTGTGGGATTCATAGCACTTTTAGACTGCAACATACTGGGGAAGCACCATTTCAGAAAAGGTTTATTATGGGAGTCATTTTTTCTTGATATCGATGTTCCGAAAGCAGAAGGAGAAAGAAGGGGAAAATCATGAATTGTAGCATGAATGAATTAGAAGTTGGATCTCCAGAATCTCCTCTCCTTCCAATTTACCCTAAAAACTTTTTCTTCTTGATATGCAACTTTTTCTGAATGAGTCCCGGTCAAAGATTTTTTTTTTCTTAAACAACTGTTCCCATTCTATTTAAATAATAAGATGGAACAAAAAGCAGGCTTTTTAATTCACCAGGAAGCTTTTTAATGCTAATCTCATTCAAATGTTGGGGAGCGGGGGACTATTGTACTTGAACAAACCTAATTCATTTCCATAGACTTGTTCAGGAGAAATTTGTTTCTTTTTTAAAAATTAAGATAATTTCATATTCATTCTAAACAATTATATCTATAAAATTTCAGTGAATCTTCTGTTATATTTTTAAAACACGAAGCAGACATTATCAAATATACACATATAAAAGAATTTTTATTATATTAGTGAATTAAATGCTCACAATGAATGAAAAAGAGAGGTTTATGAGTCAGAGAAGAGAATAGTTTCTATAGGCTCATGCATAAACAAAATACTCTTTTTTTCACAAGCTTTTGTACACACAAATATAAATATCGTCTAAGAGGAAATATGAAAACCACTGGGAATTTAGATTGGCAGCCTATTGCATTCATAAACACAGATACAACCCAAAGCTGCCAATACATCCACTGAGTGAATCTGCCAAGCAGCCAGATGCTACAGCTGCAAAAATATTTTCATTGTCTAAACAGCTGCATGCTACTAAAACAATGCAAAATAGAGTATATTCAATAATACCCAATCACATTTGCTGCAGATATGCACAACCTTATTTTCATATTAGTATAAAACACTGATGTACATGCACTTACACAATGCATTTTAAAAATGTAATTTAAAACAGAAAAATGTATCCAGGGATGCAGAAGAATGAGAAAAATCAAAGGTACAATGTAAGAAAAAAGGAAATATTTTACAAAATCATTTACAGCAACTTCATTCACTATGTCTCTCCATATCTTTGTTTTTCCAAGCCATCCTTGCTTCTGCAGTGTCAACATACACCTGAATATATATGTTCTTTAGCTGTTTCACCTTTCTTTTTAAGCTATCTTTAGCTCTATCCAACAATAATTTCATGATCTTCCCATTTGTCTCTACCCATTCATTCTTCCTTCATGGTTTTTTTTTGTTTTTTGTTTTGCAATTTGATCCTTATTCATTTCCATTATATGATCAGATCATGTTAATATACTTATTCTATACCAGTTATTCTTTCAAACCATATTCAATCACTATTCCTTCCTTCCTGGTTTTTCCACAGTTGTTGTTAAGAATTCCATTCCCATTGCATTCATTTATATTTCTTATCAAAGACTGAGTTTTATATGGATAAATGTACATTCTTTACACAGACTGGTGCCACCGTACAATTAAAGGAACATAGCTTATAAATACATCTCTAGAAAATTCCAAATTAAAGAAGCCTAAGTTTACAGTTCTTGCACCAATTTATATAAATCTCATCTTCTCAATAATATATATTGTTTTTCTCAAGCTTTTCCTATTTTGATGGAAAAAGAAAGTCGAAACTATTTGTTTTATTCTCACATTACACAGTGGGTGCTCTGGAGCTTGCCTAATATTGAGCCCCAAGTCAAAGTAAGCAGTCCCTGATTCAATCTAAATTGAAGCAAGTCATTTCCAAAGCACCAATTATGGCAGAAACAACATTTTCCAGCCAGGTTATTCATAATTATTATATCCTAGATTCATTTGATGTCACACATCACAGAATTTAGTATTATGCATGTATGATTAGTTGCCTGTCTTAATTGTTTTAAAATTTATTACATACGTTGTTTGTAGTGCTCCTGATGGCATATCTTTTGAAATACATTTTACCTTTGAGATTTATCTCTTCCATTTATGTATGTTACAGAAAGCAAATGAAATGTATATAATTACACAGGATTTGCATTGATGCCTTTCATAGGAAACTGCTTCTACATTTTTGGGTACATATCTATAACCTTTCCCTCTCTGAATCCATTTATCATTTTTTAAGCTTGCTGAGTTGCAGGTAGTGTCTGGGCTAATTAAATCATTGCCTCTATTAAACTAATGCAGAAGGAATTATCCTCCTCCAAAGTACATAAAGGAACTTCCATGTGCTATTTGGTGGAATGGCTGCATATCCCAAAAGGCTGATCACGCCAGCTGATACATCCAGAGGGGATGGGTGTCAGACTGGTGCAGGTGTCGGTGGCCACCAGTGAGTGATTGCACCATCAGACTCCTACCGTGATCCATCATGCAGGCCAAGCCAGTGAAGAATCACAGCCTCAGGAAGGTGCTGAGCCCAGCAACATATCATTAAACAAGGTTACTACCGGCAGATTTGTTCCCATGATCAATCTGGCCACTAACCGTTCCACCTCACTGTACTTCCGCTCTTCCATTCTTTAAACATAAGCATTATGAAAGCGCAGGAAAAACATGGCTTTTAACAGGACCTCATTTCTCCTGTGGCATTCCATGCTTTATAAAAAGGTTTTTTTAACAATAACATATGAATTATAAAGAATAACCTTTTATACAAACTATATCCTCAGGCTAGTAGTTTGCCCTAATTCCATATTTTATTGCTTGATAACTTTCCCGTCCTTTGTAATTACAGAATGACATTTCATTATATTTCTACAGGTGACAAAAGGTGTGAAATTATAATTCATTTTACCTGCATCATATGAATTGATCCTTCAAAAATGTTTCCTAAGAGATAACAAAAATACATAATATACTTTTTATCATAATTATTGGTCAACTCCCTATTCCCAAAAGCTTCCTATTAACTTGATTCATATAACACAATGGTTTATGTAAGTATTGTGATTTATGTATTCAATTGCATATTTTTGTCTTGTTCTAAAATCAATATAGATATGTAGAATAGAGTAAGCCATCTAAGTTAACCAAAAACACATTTATCTCAACTATTGAGCTTTAGAGATCAGCCCAAATTACAAAACTTTTTTAAAATAGTAAAATTTCCAGCTTTGAATTTTAGGCTGAGAAGAAATTAAATACATAACAAACTTTCTTGAATCATTTCAGACATCTGCTTAATCCAGCATTTGTAATCAGAAATTCAAGCATTTTTTAAAAAATAAGGATAATATGGGATGTGAAACTTGATTTTTTTGTTTTGTTTTGAAGTAATACTACTTGATTTTGGTTAGTGAGATGGGTCAAAACTACAATTAAGGCTTATTCTAGAAATTATAATTAAAACAAGTTATAACATGACAGGATAAATAAACTTGCAGAATTGATTTATCTGCTGAACTCAGTTTATTTCTGTATCACTTTCTTTTTTCTCTCACACAAGACATTGGATGACATTGGAATCCTAGATTTTGTAGTGGATTTTAAAGCAGTTTTAGGATGCACAGTTCATTCACACTGTGCTCCCAGGCAAGCCTCTTGAGTCTTGTTATCATACCATGTGAATTGAGAGATGCTTCTCTATACCTGTATATTCATTGCAGAATAAGATTCATAGGAGTTGGCAAGCACTCTTAGAGGGCAAACTCTATGCCATTTTTAGTGTTGTCATAGGCCCCGAAGAATCTCGATTGTGCTTTAAAGTGTTAAGATTTTCTAGAAAACAATTTTATAAATATACAAATAATGATTCAGTAGATGATATGTAGTGACTGGAAAAGTTCAGGATGAGTACCTAATATATATTGTAAAAGTATTGTGGCAATACTTTTACAGCTTGTGACAGCCAAGCTGTCTTAGGAATTCTGGGAATTGAAGTCCACAGGGTGTGAAAGAGCCAAGTTTGCCTACCGCTATTCTAGCCAATAATAACAAGTGTCAGTTAAATATGTATCATCGACAGTGCAGAACACCCATCCTCAACCTGGCATTTGCCAGGTTTTCTCATCTATGACTTAGTTATTTCAATTTATATAGGTACTACTTATATGGTACATAACATAATACAGTAAAGTCAAACTCAAATGAGTTAATTAAAACAATTAACTGAAAACCTAAAAGCATAGAAAGTGCTAGTGAGCCTGTAGCTCAGAGTAATTCTAACAGGTTCATACTAATAACCAATCAGTGATAATTGTAGGAAAATACTATAGATGAATCAGTCCTAAGTTAGAAAAAATGTCAATAACTGGGTATATATTACCCTGTTTTATTTATTTATTTATTTCAGTTGTATTTTTGTGGATTATATCTTAGTGGGAGATATGATTGTGTAATTGTGGGGTGAATAGCTGGAAATTCTAAAACTTGTGATGTTGGTGATGCTTCTAAAATTGGCAAATCATAAGCTATCATAAGCAGAGACAACAAGTAACAGCTGAAAACTTGTGTTTAAAAAAATTACACTGTCTACAGTGGGGGACCTGCAACTATTTTCTATGAAGATACAAGAGATCCAATAATTAATGGCCCTTTGTTTTCGTAATTAGGATCTCAGGCTGCAGTCCTGTAGATCCTTACTTAGCAGTAAATTCCTGAGAGTTAAATGAATTATTTCTGATATTTGGTTCTGTATAATAACACAAATACAGAGTGAATCCTAAATTGTCTATATCTGTCCTCTAAAATAGAGTTTTTGCACCTCCAGAAGAGGACTGTTTCTCCAATCTACTCCATATATTACAAGGTTATTATGTAGATGCTTTTGAGCCTATTTATTCAAAATAGAAATGTCTGTGTTGTCATCTCCCTGCTGAAAACTTTAGTTGAATGCTGTCCACAAATTAGAAAATGAGCCAAAACCAGCCTGTCAACATCTCAGATAAAAATGTATTCTCAGTGGAAATGTTTGTATCAAAAACCAATCAAGAAATTTATACCTATTTTGTACACTTCAGAAAAATATGACAAATTTAACCCTTGTTATAAATAATGTAATAGGATGATTATTTACAGAGTGTAAATGCCCTGGTCGGTAATTAGGAAAATTAACCACTTGTCTTTTAATCTTTTTCTGTTTAGGTTTTTTTAAGGCAACAATAAGTAACATTAGTAACATACTGATTGATATGTGTTTTCTTTTCCTTTTCAAAGCCAGGTTCCCTGTTAAAATAGGATGGTATCTCCCGCATCCTCGTTGTTCCAAAAAGAACTTATCCCATCAAGTGGTGTTACTCTTAGTGGCCGAATAATTCCTATCAGTATTCTTTCCATCCTCTTTCTTCATGGTCCAAATTTCATTTTTATAGAGTACCACAGAGAAAATTATTATCTGCATTATTGTGATTTTTGTAGATAGACACACATCACAGCATCTAAATATCTGTTATGAGGGATTATTGCTATTTTTCTAAGTTACGATCTGTGACATATTTCTTGATCACTGGTTCATTTGCTTAGATGTGCTTAGTAAGGAGAATAAAGACCAATCCATATAGGTATGATCCCAAAGAACTGGGGCGGAGGGTAGCACTTATTGCCTCCTACCAGTGTAGGTACCAATAAGGTCCAGCAGGAAGGGTATGTTGAGGGTCTCTTTTATAAAATAATGTCATCTGATGAGAACTTTTCTTACATGGTATCTGCCTTTCGAACATCATTTTCCTGAGATCAGATTGGCTCCAACAAATATTTTGTATTGTTATTGTGTTTTTAATTTTGTATACTGCTTGGAGTCATGTATGAGAGATGGGCAGCTGTATAAATTTGCCAAATAAATAGATAAATAAAATAAACACTCTCGAGAATGAAATAAATTAGATAGGTAGGTAGGTAGGTAGGTAAGGTAAGGTAAGGTAAGGTAAGGTAAGAAGATAAGATACAGCTAATTATAAGTCAGTTAACCTAACATTTGAACATTGTTAGAAAATTATAATGGCATTTGTATAATTGCATACCTGGGTGGAAGATGAAGGAAGAATTTTATCTCAAGCAAGCAGCATTCCACTATATCTACTATAGATATAGCAATGACTATATCTATAGTAGATATGTAGATACAGATGATAAGCAAGTTTAGTGCTGTTATTTTTGTTCAGTCACTAAGTCATGTCCAATTCTTTGCAACCCAATGGATATAGCATGCCAGGCCCCCTTGTCCTCTACTATCTCACTGTGAGTCTGCTCACTGAGTTTGTGTCAGTGACACTAACTATCTGTCCCAAAGGTGCTTTTTCAAAAGGCAGTGGGACTTCTTTGTTTTTGCTTGAAGACGTTTCATTTCTCATCCAAGAAACTTCTTCAGTTCTGAATGACTGGTGGGAATGGAAGGATTTATATCCCTTGTAGTCATCTGGTCATTAGCAGTCTTTCTGAGAATTGCTGAGGCTACTTGGAGGTTTATCTGTTTATCTGGTGTGGAACCTTTTTGGAACTGCTGGAGGGACTGTGTTGTAAACAGAAGGCAGGTGATATTGTGTTCCTTCCCCTCTGTTGAGAAAGGGTTGTTCAGTCTTAATGTAGATGGCCTGTTTTGGATAATGCAGACTTTGCTGTCTTCAAAATAATTATTTAAAGTATTCATTAATTCTCTAATTAAAATTAGCCAAAGAGTTGATACCCAGCCACTCAAACTAGCTTATAGTTTCCCTTTATGTTGATGCAGTTCTTATTTCCCTGTGTTACATAGATATGAAGCAGGTCCCAAGAATCTTGGCATGTTACTGTAAAGAGGAACAATTGGTCATTAGATACAATAAATTCAAAGCTTTTATTTTTTCCAATAAAAGACCAAGGCATAAATGGTTCTCATGAACTAAAGCAAGTTAAATGGTTTAAATATTTGGGCATAGTCTTTTAGTCTTCAGAATTTAATAGGCTATTTCTGCCACTCTTACTGCCTAAAGGAGTGCATTAGCTATAACCAGAGTTTATAGACACAAGGGGCAAATTACATACTAGTACAAATTAAATTGTTTATGGCTAAAACAGTTGCACAATTATTGTATGGTCTACAATTTGGCCCATTTACAAACCTAATATCATATGAAACCATTCAATCAAGCTTCCTTAGGATTTTGTCCTCCAAACTGTGCCTCTGATGTGGTTCTGAGGCTTGAAGTTAATGTTCCAAGTATTAAGGCTGGTATAAGAGAATTTTAACGTCATGGCTCAGAATTATCTTTGATCCTCCAGGGCTGTTACTTTTCCTATTGACAAATCGCTACCAACCTCATTGATATCAAACTTTATACAAGGAATTACACAGTCTCCGCCTTTCTCCTGAATTGAACTGTAAATCAATTAGTCCTTAGGGAGGTAAAATCATTGGTAAAATAGCAAATTAGGGACACTGATAATCAGAATGGTCACCAGTGTCCCTGAACGTGATTGCCAAATGCTAGATTGCTGCATTCACAGGAACATTTGTAAAAATTATTATGTACCAGTAATGAAAAATTGTTAGGAACATATA
>JANHZT010006965.1:14445-27092 GCA_032468215.1 Stegonotus admiraltiensis | reverse complement strand
TATCCTTCTTTCATTTTGATTGTACACCGCCCTGAGTCCTTTTGGAGAATGGCGGTATAGAAATCAAATAAATAAATTAAATAAATACATACATACATACATACATACATACATACATACATAAATAGCAGGAAGCATTTCCTGTTTTCATCATTACAGATAGTCCTCGAGTTATGACCAAATGTTTAACGACCGCAGTTATGACAGTGCTTAACAGCCTGTAAAGCACACCTACAAAATGTGACTTTCAACATTGAAATAATAAATTTGTGACTCCACTTAGCCAATTGAAAACGTAATGTTACTTTACATTTGTAGTTCTTTTTACACATCGGCTTATACAAGCAATCCTTGTTTAGCTACTACAATTGTGACCAGCAACTTCGTCACTAAGCAAAGTGGTTGCTAAGTAAAAGCACAACTGTGCTTATGATCTTACTTTACTTCCGTTTTCCTTTGCTTTACAGACCTGCAAAGGACTATCTGTATATGGACAGTTATAAAGTATAATTATCTTTTATTGAAACTGTTGAGTACAGCTTTATATGCATCTACAGATACATGACAAGACCTTAAATATATAATTTTGTGATTGTTTTGCTGTTTATTTAAATGTATTTTGCTGTTTAATTACGAAAATGCATTTTATAAAAGTACAGAGTTTAAGCAGGAAATTTCTAGATGTTTAAGCAGGAAATTTTCTAGATGTTTAAGCAGGAAATTTTCTAGATGTTTTCTAGATTTAAAAAATGCTACTGCATATGTTATATATGTTTATATTTTTTTTTAGTTTCTGGAAATTTGAGTGTAGCAAGTATTCATATTGTTCTCTGAATCAAATTTTGTTTTGTTATGATTTTTAGTTAATTTAGATTCCCAATAAAACATAAAGCTATCAGTGTTTATAGGGCAGCTGATTTGAAGGAATATGTATGACAGTTCCTCAATATTGTACACAAAATATTTCATTTGTATTTATTTATTGTTTCTTGGATTCTTCTGTAAATAAATATTATGATACTTTTTCAAAAAATACCCTATTCATATGTTTTACAAAGATTTAACTACCGTATTTTTCGGACTATAAGATGTACTGGAGTATAAGACGCACCTTAGTTTTTGGGGAGGAAAATAAGAAAAAAGCTGATTGGCAGGTGGATTGGCCTCCTGGAATACCCCCAATCAGCTGTTCCCAGAGGTGAACTTTAGCAACAGGTTCGTTGGTTGTGAGCTCTGCGCCTTGCTTTTTTTTTTCCAGCCTCTGAAACCTCCATTTCAGAGGCTTGGTGGGGCTACATTCAGTGGGAAAAAGGTGCATCTTATACTCCGAAAAATACAGTAGGTCTGACTCGTCTAATTCTTTCAGACTTCTGTGTTCTGAAGCGAAATGTTTTAATGTAAGTGTAACCTTTAACTAGAATTAAAATGGAAAACAGAGTTCAAGAAATGAGTCAGACATTTCTCCTTTTTTTGTTTAAAGGTTTATCATGTACCTACTGGCAGCTATGAGACACAGAACCAGCACTATGGAAGAGGATTAACAAAGGAAACTATAAAAGATGGTAATCTTTGTATAAAAGCACTGTATTACACATATAGCTTTTTAAAAAGGAACAGTCAGGCTAGAGTTTGTGTTATGGGCTCTGTACCACATGTACTTGGTAATTAAGAAAGTTATTAATAGAAAAAATGGAGTTTAATAATGCCAAATGAGACAAAGAAGTAGCATGTTTTTTTTATTAAAGTTGGTGCTGTTGTAAAATATAGTTGGAGACATTTTCCAGTAGTATTTGTAGAAGGGATAAAGCTGTTTTATGCACAGATCTCTTGCTGTGAACAATGAGTTAAAAAGACTGAGCATTAATACTGTGCTTTATGTTGAGAAAAGTGTGGTATAGCACTTAAGGTCCTGGGATTGGATTGGACAGGCCTATGTTTTAGTCATCCATTAGGCATAGAAGTTACAGTTTAGCTGACTTTGGTCCCATCACTTATTCTTAGGACGAGAGTTTCAAAACATCTATATACCAAATCAGTATTGGATTAGCATGAGGCTCCAGAACCTTCAGTGAATTGGGGGGGATGCTGCTCCAGAAGGCAGGTGCTGTGGCAGAGAAGGTATGCTTCTGGGATCCCACTAGATGACCTTACTTGATAGAAGATGCCCAGAATGCTTCCATTCTGCCTGATCTTGCCAATCTTTTAGCTATGTTTTGTAAAAAATATATGGACTGCCAGTATATAATGAATCCTGCAGATTGCCTGTCGTTTGATGCCAGTGAGAGAAAGTTTTTGAAATCTTTAAAATTAATTGCTCTCTTGCAGTGCTGTAACCTGAAATAATTAGAGCTTGCCTTAGGCCCTATTAATAGATACAGAGATTCTGCTTAAACAAAGATCACTCAGAAGAAATTACTATGTTATGTTTATTGCACTCATGTTGCACGGTCTTTGAATAAAAATGTGAAGTCCTCTAAGATTATGAACTTTTGAACAAAAATTGTTGAATCAAGTATTCCAATCGATAGATGATAATTAGAAGTGAATTTGAAGGCTTTCTTCCTCCAACACTGAGTTATGGAAGCAAACCATAAGCTAATTGAAAGAGATCTCTGCCAAACTCAGAAAAGGGGTTGTTGATACTTAGCAGACTGGAAAGGGCAACAAATCACTGCCAAAAAATTGGCTACCCTCAATTTCTAGTCAGTTCGACAGTATATAAATTGAGAAGTACAATACCATTTATACTCTGCCAGGAATGGTTGTCCAACAAAAATCATCCCAAGAACGAGGTCTACAATAATTTGCATTATAAGGAAGACACACAAAAAGAGTATTATGCATGAGAAGATCTGACAATGGAATCTTCTCCTCTCCAGAAAACATTGCTGTTCATTTCAGGTTTTCTGAAGACCCCCTGAATGCCCTAGAGCAGTGATGCCTAACCTTTTTGCCATCGCGTGCCAAAAACGGGGGTCGTGCAGGGAGGGTCACGCGCGTGTGTGCCCACACCCATAGTTCTAATGTGCCCCATGCCCCACCCCCATGCATGCATGTATGACCCCCCTCTGCGCTCCCCACACTTTTGGCACATGATGGTACAGTGGGCTCGGTAGGCCCGTTCTTTTGCTCTCCCCAGGCTCCCATTTGCCGACTTCCAGTCCCATGAAAGGGCCTCTGGGGGGGAGGCAGTTTTTGCCCTTCCCAGACTTCTAGGTAGGCTCTAGAGCCTGGGGAGAGCAAAAAACGGGCCTTCCCCCCCCCCAAGACCTCCAGAGGCAGGAAACAGCCTGTTTTCCTACTTCCAGGTAGCCCAGAAGGCCTGAAAATGTGTGCACTGGAACTGAGCTTGCATGCCCACTGATATGGCTCTGCATGCCACCTGTGGCACGCGTGCCATAGGTTCGCCATCATGGCCCTAGAGGCTACACTATAGGCGGGTAAAATGAAGGGAAATTTATGTTTGGCGAAAAAACATTGAATTTCAATAAAGGTTTTCATCCTTTAGATCTCATGCTCTAGTAACCTGAAGATTTTTGTAATGCACTTTATGACAGGCTGTTTTCAAGTGGCTTTAAGACCACTTGGAAGCTTCAGGGTGTCCAGAACACAGCAGTGCAGACAATGAGGGGCATACCTTGGTATTCCTATGTGACACCTCTATTCTGTGAGCTGCACTGGTTTCCTCTGCTTCTGGGTATGATTCAAGGTTCTGTTTATTTCCTATAAAGCCCTACATGACAGGGCTAGCTTACCTGAGGGACTGCTTATCTCCCATGGTTTCTATCCATCTGCTACATGTCAAGAGGTGGGTGCTTTCAATAATCAGTGTCATCTATTGGGGCTCCAGAAAAGTATCTTCTCTGTTGCAACACTTATCTTTTGGATTGAATTTTCCTTGAAATTTTCATGGCTTCCGCCATACTGATGTTTTATCCCAGCATGCCAATAAATTAAAGTAGTTCCATAAGGAGGAATGAGGACCAAGTAGTATTTTTAAAACATTGTGTGAGGTTGTTGAGTTCATACAAGAAACATTTTGCAATCATTGCTGCTAAAGGAACTGCCATCGGTTGCTCAGTCTAAAGCTTCACACACTTTTTCAAGCAATGAGAGTGAACATTAGCTCAATCTATTCAGTAAGAATATATAATAATATTTACCCCAATTTTTTTTATCTACTAAAACTAAAACTCACCTTGCAGGACAAAGCTATAAGGTTGTAGGTAATTCTAAAGAGTTCACGAATTCCTTTGACCCTTGTATAAAATTGAGTTGTAGAACCAGAAGTATACATAGTACCATATACTTGGTTATTGTATGAACTTCTGATTATTTCAAGCCTGTCATTTGTCATTTCACCATAAATTTCTGCTATTAATTTTGAAAATTAAGCATGCAAGTTTAAAGGCAGTAATACATATTGCTGAACTTTGTAGTGCCAATTTAATCCTGAATTCTGTTAGATTAAGATATTTGTCTGCTAATTTGTTTGTTTGTTTGTTTTGTAGGTGTGGCTCAGTTTTTCTATGATGGATTCACCCTGAGAAAAGATGCCATAGCTGTTAGTATTCAGAAGATTAAAGAAATCTTGTACTGGTTTGAGAACCAGAAGCAGCTTAACTTTTATGCAAGTTCTTTACTATTTGTCTACGATGGTTGGTCTCCTTGCTTAAATGATGGCTGTCTGGTTGAGAAGAACAAAGTAGCTGAAGACCAAGTGCCAAGTGATAGTACAGATAACACATTGGAATGCAACAACAATATTCATATCATCAATGCCTCAGAAACAGGGGAGGTAGAGACTTCAGATTGCAAAGATTTTTCTAAAACATATACTTTTCACAATAGGCACCAGAATCAGTTTTTGTTAAGAGACCATCTATGGAAGCGCAGTTCTTGCTTTTCACAAAAACATTTGAATGGAAATGTTATACCTCAGCTGGAAAAAGTTTTCAGCCAAATGCCCACATCTCTTCCAGGAAATGGAGAAGTTGAAGTCCGGATGATAGATTTTGCTCATGTATTCCCTAGCAATGTGCGAGATGAGGGCTACATCTATGGGCTGAAAAACTTAATTACTGTCCTTCAGAATATTTTAGATACCTAAATTTTTGCAGTGATTTTTACTGAGGGCCAAATATAATGAAAAGCAACAACATTTCTGCACTTGTGATCCTTGGTTTATATTGTTCTACATTTTCTTGTCTTTATACTTTTGGTAGAATTACCAGGTATTTTATAATGTTACTCAGGAAAATTACTCTAGTTAGTAAAAGAAAAAGCTAATGAGATTTAACTGGTAGTTATAGGAATTTACAGTTAACAAACAAAGCCTATCTGATATTGGATATATCTTGCATTGGTTGAAATGACTGAGTTGTTTTACATTCTTACATATTTTAATTGAAAACTTGTCATGTAGCCATAATGTTGAGCCATATCTCTCATGGAATACTAGAAAATCATTAGAGAATACTAAAATCAGAATTTAATAGACCATTTAAGATGAGGGGGTGTCCATTAAATCTAAATTTGTATCGCTTTTGTAAATTTACATTGTTTGCATAATTAACAAATGATGTTATTAGCAGTAAAATAATTTAGCAGAAAAATCCTTCATTTGACCAAAAAAACCAAACTCTGCATTGGAGTCTGAACAAAAAAGTTAGACCGTTATTTCAAAAATCCATCTAACAGAAGTCCATTAAACTAAGAGTTTACTGTATTATTCTTGAGTATTTGATATATTTTTAAAACTGGAGCTAATAATATTTTTAAGGAGTACATATTTCAAATCTATTCTAGTTTAACAGATTTTTTAAATGAGAGATAATCATATTCTGCATTATTAAACTTGGGTAAAGGTGTTAATCTTTTCATGGTCGAATATTTTTACCATGTAATATGTAATATTTCCCCTCTAAATTTATGAAATAGAAATGAGCCATAGAGAGAAAAGCTTACGTTTTGGAGGTTCTATTAGAAAATGAATAATGAAATAGTTAATCAAAAATAGTTTTAGTTATTGGAAAGGGGGTGCAAAGTGTACTCTAATGCCTGAAGCTACTTTTTAAATAATTTGGTATTCATTATACAGGTTTGGATTTCCAAATGGAATGATTGGATTTGCTTTGTAAAAGAAAGATTAATATTGTAAAAAGCTTTTTTGGAGGAAAGGATAACAGAATAGTAATTTTCATTTAATTCTTTCCCCTGTTTCCTTCCTAAACAGTATGGAAAGTGATACTGGGAATTGTAGAGAAAAGGAGGAATTTGTAAAAAAAATGTCCTTACATTTATTTCCTTCAGTTCAATAGAACTTTGTGCTGATATGAATTCAATTTTAAACTGGTGGATAGTAGATGGTAAATAGCAGTAGTTTAAAATTTACATTTATATTTTATATTCCAAATGTGTTATATAAATCTCTATTAAGTAGTTTTGTTATAGGTTATAAAGAAAGCCTTAATAATATCAGATAGTCAAAGTTAATATTAATTTAAGAGTGATCACAAGAATTCGGTCTTCTGTCAGTAATTTAAGCCATATTGTTGAAAAATAATTGCTATGCGGAATTGTCCAAATCAGTTTCCTTGATCATTGATAGGTTTTTCTGTTGTAGTTTCTCATTAAAGGTTATCAGTTAATTTGGTTACATATGTATACCTGGTGCAGACTGGGAATGTTTCCATTGTAGGCCAGTAATAATATATAATTTTACAACTTTCAGGCAATAACTTCTGTGCTTCATAGTATTTGTAGTATATTTATTCTTTCGCTAATAGTTTAAGGTTCTGGAATAGTAAGCACTCAACATCTAATTTTCAAGTTTTGTACTTGAGTCATTACAAATATATTTAATGTAAATATTTCGTTTGGAAAGTAAACTGCTTTAAATTGGAAGCTAGGGAGACTTGGTTACAGTTACCCAAGTAACCTCAATTTCTATCTAATTAAAAGCATATTCCAGTTTTTTTTATTGCCTACCAGTTGCAAAATAAACATTCTGCAATTTTCATATGTGACCAAATCAAAAACCTTATCTAGAATAGTTTGGTTTCCTAGACCTTACTGGCTAATTCCATCACTTCCATTTGCTGTTCTTAAGAAACCCTACAGCGCGATGTCCCTTGAGTATATAAATGTAAAACTGACCTTTATATTTCATTTTCTGTCCTAATCCTTCAATTTATTCCGTATGTTACAACTCTGTGTATAGATGGAATCTTTTGTAGTCACATTATGGAGGAGTTATCTCAGTCTTATCCATTTAACTGCTTGCTTCTAATTGAAGTGAATTTGAGAACCTGCATGTTAAGAGTCCTTAAAATAACTATTATTTTGAGCTTCAGATTTAAGTCTGTAGATAGAGCAAGGAGTATTTTAGTATCTGATCTAAACAGTGTTCAAATTAAGTTACATTTTTTGGAAGGAAGATTTCTAAACTCCTTAGGAATAGATATAAATAACAACTAATGACAACTACTTTGTAGCTGTCCCAAACACCCCTGACTTTGACAAGCTTATCCTTATCACTAATGCAGAATCTTAAATATTGCTTCCAATGAGATTATGAAGATGCTCCCTTAAAATATATTATATGAAAATTATGTACAAACTAATGTAAGAATTTTAATTCTATAATTTTTTTTATACCGAACAGTTTCATCCTTGGTATTTTGGATATTTTGCTTCTTGTTGCATAGATCTATTTAAAACTACAGCGTTATGAAATGTTAAAACTATTTTACCTAACTAATTTTACAGAATTATGTAGTTGTGTATAATCATGTTTCACATGAAGAGCATATATTGTGATGGGAATTATTTTTGTTGCACAGGAAAACCGAGCTTTCTGCATATGTTACCATCCCATAATAGATGATTACATTTTAGGAAGGGAATATTTTCTGTTAATGTGCACCTAATACAAAACTTGGTAGATTACAGTCTTGACTCCATGCATATCTGAAAGTAAATCCCCTGAAATATGCAGTAGTCATTATAATATTTAAGCCCCTGTCTGAAATAGTAGAATTAAAGTTTATATAAAAATATGTGATCTTTATCAGAGTGGAAAGGACTAGCCAAGTTTTGAGAAAAAATAAGACATCAGATACTAGTTTAGAAAGCGAAAAGGGCACAACCACTAGTCTTTCATGTAAACCATTTTCGAGTGGTTTATATTACCCTTTTAAAGGACTGCAGCTTGTATAAATAGTCATTCCTTTTTTCCAAATTATTTTAAAATTTACATTATTTGCAATAACATCCCCTATTGAGTGCCTTCTGCTTCATGTTTGGTACCATTTAAATGACATTATACAGCATCCAGGGTGACAGAATGGAATGCTTTAATTAAAAGCTTGAATATAGTAATACCCCACAATAGTTAGGGAACACTTATAATATTTTATATTTATCCTAAAACCATTTTTGCTGGTAAAAATTCTATTTCTTTGATTATGAATTGTGTTTACAAACCCACCAATTAACCGCATATTCAGGAACTAAAACTCTTCATCCTGCCAGTTGTAGGGCTCAGGGGATGTTGTGTGGGTCTCTGTTTACAGTACCAGCAGAGGCAATGACATCTGTAGCCATAGCAATTTGGGAGTGGCACATTTGACAGAAGGGGAACTGGGATGTGGAACTGACATATTTCCCCATCTTCTCTTAGCTGGATCTCCCTCATACCTGACCAGGATACTTCAAAACCAGAAACTTAATACACAATCATATGGAACCCTATGGCTTGTTGATGCTCAGTTAGAATGAGTTGATTAGAATTTTTGGTAAGAGAGATTTCCATTTTTGTAAGTATGAATAGGTATGCAGATTTATGAACATAGCTGAATATGAGCCTCCACATCATGCCTAGTGAACAGTTTGAACATAAACAAGTTTGACTTGTAGATTAAGCAAGATTGTTTTGTAATTCACACTGAATTGAAGACAATTTTTTTCCTTAAAGTGGAATTCTTGCAAATCATCTCCCTTGAGAAACTTTATATCATCCCCCACCCCCATTTCTGTAGTAACAGTTTTTACTGGCAAATCATTGCATTCAGTTGTAGAATGATGGGCCATTCAACTGTGAAATGTTACTCCATTACATATCTACAAGCTACATACTGCACACTTATAATGGTGAATTACGGTTCACTGAAGAGTTTATGCACATTTAAAACTTCCATACTATGAATAGTCATATTAATCCTGCCTCTTTTTTTTTAACATAAATTAATTTATTTGTCCTTACTTTTGTAGGAATGGCTTCTTTGTATTTAAAATTGTTCATTACGTTAGATCTTGATATATAAGTTAGCAACAGGAAAGAGAAAGCAACAGTGATATCGGGAACAAATATATTTTTACACATTGTTAAAGTGGTATGCTTTCGAAACATAATACGTATTGGCACTGGATAGAAAATCCTGGCTGAACTGACATTGAATTAAAACATCCAAATATGATGATATTGCACATCTGCCATGAATAAGTGACATAAGCACTTTAATATTGTGGGAACTGTACTGGAAAATACATGGAAACATATGAAATTGCACCTACAGCTACTGTATATTAATTTTCAGTTTGTGATGGGTGGTGAAAGGGAGAACTTTACTACTTTATAAGTGTATTGTATCTGAATGAATGTACTTAGTCTGATCTCATTGATTTCTTATTCAAGAAGCTTGGATTGTGTTGTGCATTATTCTTTAATGGGTTGTTTGTATTATAAATGATAATTTAGTCGGGGCTACTTAAAGAATTGCAGAGATATGTGGGTTACTTTATAGTTTTAAAAACTATTATGCTATATAAAGCAATCATTTTGTAATTTATGCGATATTTAGGTAATTCTAATAGCTGTATATTTGGCTGACTATTAAATTTCTTTAATTTATCTTGAGATCTTTGTTTTATATGATACTTTTAATATGAGAAAGCATCTTCTTTCAAGATACAAAAAAGAGAAATACTATCAAGCCTTTCATGGCTTTCTTACTAAATATCAGTATCCTTGATGATAAAATAAATCAGGTCAGATGGAATTCCTGAGAAATTTAGATGAAAGTTGAAGAGGGGTAAAGAGCATATAGCAAAAGGGTAGATAGGGAAAGGGGAAGGATGAGCAAAGATGGCTTCTCATTGTGGAGCTAAATTCCATTGTGTCAAGGACCCACAACTATTGGAAACTCAAATGTCTGACATAATTTGTTTCATTCCAGGAAACGGGGACATTGAACATCCAATTGCCCAGATAAAAAATACAATATTCATGCTCCATACACTCAGACCCTCAAAATCTAAGTCAACGAATTTTCAAATCATTAATATGTCAACTTGGCCTCTTGAATCTGAAACGCTAGAGGAAAACAAATATTTTTTGTTAGGAAAGTTGGGTGTCCAATTCTTCTAGCAAGTAGGACACTTTTATATCTATTGATTAGTGTGGTACCTTTGTATGTGCATTGATACCCGCCAGAAAGCTTTTTTTAAAAAAAATAAATATTTTATAGGCCTCTTCCTTTCCTGAGCTTCCAGCCTTGGAGAGATCGCTACAAGGATGGCCAATTTCATGATCTCTTCTTAAATTTTTAGGATAATTAATGAACATGCTTTCTTACTATTCTCTGATTACTTACTGAATTTATGAGGAAAGGATCTGTTATGTGAATTGGATGCTAACATTTTGCAATTAAGGATGACATAGATCAGCCAAGAAGCCAACTAGAATATCTCTGATCTAGACCACTTTGTGGGCAACCACCTCTCATGATGTAGTGACTCCAGTGAAAGTAGACATCACTTCCTCAGGAAAAAAAGCAATCCTTACATTTTGAGACATAAAGCTTCTCCTGAAGCAGAGAAGAGAGTAACACCACTGATAGCCTATTTTGCATAAGGAATTTTAGTTCTTATACCATCACCTGTAAGCAGTGGTGGGATTCAAATAACAACTGGTTCTCTGCCCTAATGACCGGCTGGGTGGGCGTGGCCAGGGGTGTGTGGCAGGCAGCACTCCGCCTACTGGGAGCAAAAACGGGCCATGGGGGGGGCGTATCTCCTGTGCCTCATTTTGGGCATAGTAGGTTTTATATTTGTGACATCATTTACAATTGTGACATGTAAAGTCCTGTTCCCAGGATGGATAGGAAAAATTGTGACTCTGGATCGTATATACCCATGATGGCAAACCTATGGCACGCATGCCGGAAGTGGCACACAGAGCCATCTCTCCGGGTACATGAGCTGTCACTCATTGCTCTTCCAGGTTCTGATGCACCGGCCAACTGGTCCTCAAACATGTGGGAGGACCAGAAACTGGAAGAGATGCTGCCCGGTGTGAATGCATGCACCGGAAAGATGATATTCTGGTTTTTGGCACGCACATGCACACTGGCCAGCTGGTCTTTGTGCGCACATGCACACCGGAACCGGTGTGGCCAGATGGCTGGTGTGCATGCGTGTGCCAGAAACCAGAAGTTCATCTTCACTGTGCACACATGAGTACCGGGTGGCTGCTCTTCTGGTTTCCGGCACACGCCCCTGTTTCGGCACTTGGTGCAAAAAAGGTTAATCAACACTGGTATATACCAATGTTTCTATAGACTGGGGCCTTTCTTCAAACCAGGTTTTGAATTTAGTTTGGCCTATAGGACACAGAAAGAAAATTCTGCAAGGGTTCCTATTCAGAAACTTAAGAAACTGGGACTTTTATGGGTTGTTTTTTTTTTCTCGTTTTAATCCACAAATTACAAAAAATTTACATTGCAAAAATTGAGAGGTTTTTTTTTTTTAATATCAACAAAGTTGCAGATTGCTTTTAATATAATCCTGGATTCCATCAAAACTTTGTAGATGAAATATCCTTCTTATAAAAGTTAATCCCATAGAATAGAAGAACTTTAAGATTTATTAACTGCAATCCAGGGGAGAGATTAGGCTTTATTTCAGAGGTGATATTTTTATGTTGATAAGAGTGGAAAGATTGGAGAAAACGCTAAAGTTCTGAAAAATGCTATTGTGTTTTTTCCATAAAGAGGCAAATACACCCCTCTCCCCCAAGATGGCTCCTGGAGTTTGTCACGATTAACTTTATTTTCCCCCAAAATTAAGTCCTTGAGGAAAAACTGCTCTAAATTTGATAATAATCCCATTTTACTCACATCTCTTAATATTTTTGGGGGGCGGAGGGGGAATTAATTCTGGTAAATAGCTAATAAAGTTGCTTTGTCTTAAATATAAAACGAATAAGCATGTTTCCAAAAGAGAGGACTGAGTTTTATACAATCAGAAAATTGGTATATGAGCACCAAATAAGCTTCAGGAAGGAAGCAGAGAGGTTGTGTTTTATTGCCACCTTGAAGCCTAGTATTTTCCGTAAAGCAGAGGCTTTGCATGAGAATAATGTGGCAAGCCCATAATTGCCCATGCCATTACATTCTGGATCACTTGTGGCTTCTAAGTTGTTAGAAGGACGGGCTTATTTCACATTGCAATAGTTGCACACTCAATATTATAGTAGCAGTTATTATAAAGGAGGGTCTTAAGCCAAGAGAGGCCACTGTACCTCAGATAGTCGGATGTGAGTCCCTTCTTGTGAAATGGGGTCATGGTGAGCAGATGGGCTTGTT
>JANHZT010006963.1:0-11967 GCA_032468215.1 Stegonotus admiraltiensis | reverse complement strand
GCTATTGCTTAATGCATTGTAAGCCACCCTGAGTCTCCGGAGAAGGGCGGCATATAAATCAAAGCAAAAAAAAAAAATCTGCCCCTTTTTTCTTTTTATTATATTTTTTTCTTTTTTATATTTTTGATAATCTGTGTTAGCTTTTATTCTTTCCAGTTGTACTTCTTAATAAAAGTATTGGGGGGGGTAGAGAGAAATAAAAGTTCTTATAATACTAGCTTTCTATAGAACTTTTAAAGATTGAAGAGTTGAGAGAGATGACTAAATTATGAAAAGGTTTTTCCCCCCTGGTAATGGAAGAGATGGTGTTAATGTTGTGAATGTTGGATTATTATGGATATTTTACTGATTTACTGAAAAGATTAAGAACTATATTTTTGTTATTTATGGTGATTTTATTGCACAGAAACCCAAAGAAATGAATAAAATCAGAGGGAAGCACTGTATGATGTTTCAATGAAAGGCTTAAAACACTGTTAAATTGAAACATGCCCTTAAAGTTCAACCCAGTTCTAATAAATATCCCAGTGGCAAACTATCCTATTTGCAATTTGAACTCTAGCTTCTGACTTTTCTTCTGTGGTCTAGACTTCAGTAGCACATTTGGTTTTGATTTTCCCTATCAAGTAGATAAGGAAATAATGAGGATAAACCATATTTTTGTACAGACTGAGAAACTGCCAAGCAATTATTTTGCAATGATCATGCCCCATGTTTTAAGACAAACAGATGAAATGCCTTTTTTCTGGTTTTCATAGTATAAATTTGGCAATTGTTTAGAGGAACCATGCTTCAAAGAGCACCAAAACAAATGGTACGTTTGTGTTTTTTTATTAACATGTTTAGTAAAAAATATGTAAGAAAATAGATTTAAAATGGAGTCAGGCTATGGGTGTATCAGACTATAGTTGTTCTGTGAGGTTGGATCTGACTTTATTAATACAATACATAGTAAATATAATACAAACTAGACTATACACTTTAGCACATAAGGTAACATGTGAGAAATGTTCACAAGTTGGATAGCTACAAGACTTCAGAACAATTTAAACTTAGCAGTAAAGAAAAGATCAAAGAAAGGAATTGCAGTCCTTTGAAACTGAAACAGGTTTTGATTTTCACTCACACAGCACTGAAGAGACAGCAGGGTATGTTTTTCTCTCCACTTTTTGGAAAACTACCTGAACAGCTCCTACCCTTAGTCTGGGGAAGATGACATATAGATCAGTGGCCCCCAACCTTTTAGGCATCAGAGACCGGTTCCATGGAGAGAGGATTTCCGTGGACTGGAGGGGTCATGGTTTTGTATGCTGCCTGTGCAGGTGGGGTTTCGTTTGTTTGTGCAGACCAGTTGTTGGCATGTTGCGGATTGGTGCTGGTCTGCAGACTGGGGGTTGGGGACTCCTGATATATATAGAGTTGATTGAGACCTCAATAAGTCTCCCATCTCAATAAATAGATTCTCTATGTGTCAATATATACAAAAAATAATAGTCTAAAGTTCTTCCTTGTCTGGACCCTTTTAAGGGCACCTTCCTTTTGCTCTCCACTATGTCTTCACTCTACTCTTGGCCCTAAGATCAGTTACTTCCAACTCTCATCCCTTTTCACCTGCATGCCTTTATCAAATCATCGTCGTTTATTATTTTTGCCATTAACAAGCTGATACCAAGAAAAATAATCAAAGGAAAACAACACCATAAAAGATTAAGCAATTCATTCATATACTATGTGTAATTCTTCTTCAGTCCACTGCGTAATCTGTGGCCATGAATTTATTTTTGCAAAGTTGAAGGACTCATCTCCTAGCAATAAAAAGGACAAGGACAATCCATTTCCATTGTTCAGCTATCAATGTTCATGTAATAAATACTTTGTTCAACAGAATATGAACTTTTCAGAAAAAAAGTATCTCAGTATTATCAGCATACTGGTGATAGGTCATCCCAACTGATAGGCAACCTTCTTTGATAGCTTCACATAGACATTAAAATGCAGGCAAAGAGAGACATAACCTATGTAATTCCATGTGAGATGAGCCACTCAGATGGTCTCTTTTTCTCTGGAATTGCCTGCTCAGGATGAAGCAGAAGCACAGTGTTTTTCCCAATCATTGCAGACAATCTGGAAAGAATATAATGACTGAAGATTGCCAGGAAGTCTAAAAGAATGTTCTACCCAACCAGGTTGCAACAAAAATCTTGCAACTGAGTCATAAATCTGGATTCTGTACCATGTTGAAATTGCTTAATGCATTGTAAGCCGCCCTGAGTCTCCAGAGAAGGGCGGCATATAAATCAAACTAATAAATAAATAAATGTTTAATAAATAAATAAATGTTGTGACCTGATACTGACTGGAAGGCATATGAATTACCTGCTCTCTCTACATCACATGTAGATGTAGTATCAACACATTCTTAACATATTTCCCCACCCCACAAAAAAAGAAGGTTGGAAAAAGAGTCATGGTTGGATCCAAGGAAGGCCCAGGGAGACAAGCTTTCTCTATTACCCCCCTCCCTTGAAGGTAAAAAAAGTACTGATGTTTTGCCATCCTCCTAATTATGGTGTAGGCTCAAACATAAGATATATTCACACTCAATCAAATTCATTTATCTTCTTTCATTATTGTTCTGGGTTGTTTGTTTGTTTGTTTGTTATATACTGACCATTTCACTTTCCAAGTGACTCTGCGCAGTTTATATATAAAAGCATAAAAACCATATCTTTTGTTTTCCTGAGTCTAAAGGGATGGTATTAGGTACAATGAAATCTAAATTAATCCTACCCCTAGTACAAGGATTTCATCCTTCAATATCAGCTTTCTGGTATCTCATCCTTCTTTCCTTCCCACTTTGATGAAAGCTCCCTTGGTGGGACATGATATTATAAGTTAGATAATGTAACAGAAGTATCAGAGAAAGATTCTAAATCACATAGATCTTGCAATGGCAATTTTCAACTGTAGACTTTGGCTTTCTAGAGCAGGCTTAAAAATATCACTCTGCGGTTTGAAGTAACTGTGATTTTTATATGAAAACAAGGATAAGGATTAATTCACTCTCTTTGCATTTTACTATGACTGTATTATAATTACATTTTGTGAAATAATGCATACAACACTATTTGCAGTTAAAAAAATATATTGCAATGCAGTTCTGAAAATGCACAAAACTGAATATATTAAGAAATGAAGTAAATCTGCCTAGCAAAAGTTTACTCTTAAAAAATATGGAAATTGTGTATTAGATAAATTTTTTTGCCATGTTTGTTCATCAATTTATATGAATACATTTATATGAATACTTATAACTTATTCTTGTATAAAAGTCTGTAGAGATTCTCAGTCCCAAAGGTGCTTTTTTTTCAGGGGGCAACTGGAATTTCTTGTTTTTTCTTTTAAAGATGTTTCACTCTCATCCAAGAAGCTTCTTATTCTTGTATAGTGTACTGTATATATATATATATATAAACTAGACATTTAAGAAACACAAAAAATAAACATATTTCATATGGACTTTTCTTAAAACTAAACAGAAGAAAACAAAACTGATGCAGTAATGAGATAAAATTATCCTCCACTTGGAAAAATGAACAACAGAACGGTTGATAAAGTTTGTTTTCATCCTCACTTATGAATACACCAATATTCATGTAAGTGTAATATGATAAGAAATTAAGTTTATTCTGCCTTATCTGCTTCTAACATCAGGATCTCAGAAAATTGTAGAAATTAAAATAAATGGCAACCATTTTCTGAGGGTAAGTCACTCTTCTTCCTTTCTAGCAATAAACAGGATTTGAGACATAAATCTGATTAGGTCATGAATCCAGGAAAAAAAAATACTGCTAAACATTTCAATGTGAGTGTTAGACCCTGCATGGTTGCAAACAGGCCAAGAATAAGCCATGATAAATAGCAACAAGAAAATGATTCATGTAACTGATATTACCTAGCTAATACTTTGGTTTCTTCAATGGATTTAGGAAGTGGAGCTTGGTTTGTAGCAGATGGAATAAACATATGGTGAATGTTATTAATCTTCCAAGTCAACCTGACAATTCCTGGAATCTTGGTGATTGCTTTTGTTTCCATTATATCTGACATGGTTTAGGAAACATGCCTAGAAAAGTAGGACAAAGAGGAAGATGCAGATTATCTTTGCATGAGAAGATGTATTATTCCGTAAGATATTGCTGCCATGCTGGGGGAAAAATGACTTCCAAAGTAGGGAAACAACAGGAGCAGCTATAAGGGTAAGCTTAGTTAACTTGTCCAAAGTGAAAATTAAAGCAAGAACACAGAAGCAAACATTAGTTTGGGCTTTTTAATCAAATGCCTGGAGCAAATCTAAGGCAGAAATGATAAATCTGTGATTATGTTAGAGAGAGAGAGAGAGAACCTTGCAGTCAATCAGGTCAATGTTTATGTTAACTGTGGTGGAATTCATTGTGCCCTCACCTTTCACCCATGCAAATGTATCAGGAACCTAGAAACTGTGGCTAATTTATGACATAGCATGCAATCTCACTAACAGCTCAGGTGGAAAGGTAAACAATTTAAAGCAATTCAAGATTTAGATGCAGCTGTCAGATGCTGTTGAATTTGGCTTACTTGTGGAATTACTCTTAGTAATTACTAGTTTTCAGCAAAGCATCAGGAAATCTAACTACATTTAAAGGTGGCGCTTTGCTTAGCTGTATAGATTATTCTAGTCTGATACTCGTGGTGACTTTGCAAGCAACTTGCCTTGTTCACGCATTCATAAAGACACTTTATTATTCTGTTGCTTAATATTACTTGACAAAATTTCCTTTCATGTTGCTTTTAAGTTTGGTTGAAGGTAAAGAGGAATTTGGATACATCAAAATTCATTTCTGCAAAGCAGCTTAAGTGCTTGTCTGAGTAAAAATGCCTTTGCTTCCAGTGAAAAGCCATTTGGGATGAGTTAGACTAGATTCCCTTTCAAAGCTTGGAAACAAGCCGTGAGAAAGGTCTTTCCTGTGTGGCTGCAATAATATTGGGTTTTGTTATGTTTCTAAGGTGTCTGACATTTGAAAGAGGGAAGAAAAATAGCTCAGTGGAAGATTGTTCTTACCCTTCATTTTCAGCTGCTTATAGAAGAATCAGGAACATGTCATGATTCACCAAGAATAAAAATGTATATTATAAAAGTTTCATTTTTTTCCCCACTGAGTTTGCTCTGGAAACAGATTACAAATTTACACAAAGATGTCTGGAGGAAACTGAATAAATAGATATTTCTTCAAGTGGAAAATATGACTATCCTAACAACACTAGTGAAATAAATTCATATGAATATGTGATCCACTATGAAATTGGTGCCTTCCTGGGTTCATGAAATGGTCCATGCCATAAATCCCATGGAATACTTCCTAGCACGCATTGGTTGTCTTAGTTTACTAAAAATTAGCATCAGATTGATAACTTCACATAAAAGGGAACTCAAGAGAAATCAAGTTCTGAGCCTTTCCTGGAAACTCCAAGTAAAGTAGAAATATAACCATCTTGTGATTCTGAACAGGATATATACAAGTAGCACGTTTCAAATGGTTTTATTGAAATAAACTTAAAACTGACATAACCTTCAGCACCAAACTGACTTCAGGTTGATGTCAAACGTACATCAAATTATTCTTGTTTATGGACTATGTCTTTATCTTTATGACCTGAGTCCAATCGCCACTCTTAGGTAGACACTCCTTAGCATTAATAAGTGACTATGACCAAGTATTCCTTGTTTTTTCTAGCACCATTTGGCTGCCTTCCAATCTTTGTATAGCCCTTCCAGCTATGTGGGCAAATGCTACTGGCCCTGGAGGAAGATGAAATGCCCCTTTCCCACCCTTTATAAGTCCTTTTTATTTCAAACTCTCCTTTGTTCACTAAATCTCCGTTTTGACTCTTTTTGACTCTCACTCCTTTTTATCTTCTTTTTCTTCTTCCTTCTCCCAACCTTGGATTTCTGTCTCTTCTATTCCAGCCTCTTTTCCTCCTTGGTCTGCTATAGTTTTTCTCTCAGTCCTCAGTGCTCCTTCAGACAGCTCTCCATTTGATGATTGCTACAATAGGTTCCATAGATTTCTCATCAATCTCCAGTCTTCTTCAAGATCACACAGCTTCCAGGTCTACTTCCCTGCACTTACTGAGTTGTTAATTCAGAGTTTCGTCATTCCTCTGAGTCCCAAAGAAACTATACACTTTCTTCTTTTGCTGTCACTACAGTCTCTGTCTCATATAATGCCACATAAGTTAAATAACGTAGTTCAGACCCCAGAGGTCTTATTTCTTCTTCCTTCCTTTAGTCACTCCTATTTTCCTTCTTCTCTGTTTTGTCCCTCCTATTTATTATTTTTATTAGACTTTTATTCCATCTTTATATAAATAACTCAAGGTGGCACTCATACCTAATATTCCTCCTGCCTCCTATTTTTCCCACAACAACAACCCTGTGACATTGGGCTGAGAGATAGTGACTGGCCCAAAGTCCCCCAGTTGGTTTTTGTGCCTATGGGAGGACCAGAACTCATAGCCTCCTGGTTTCTGGTTCAGCAACTTAACCTACACCAAAACAGCCTACCCGACTCTCTCCTTTCACATATTTAACTTAACTTAACCTGTCTACTTTAATTTTTATTTCGCTGACCTGCTTTGATTATTCCCAAGTTTTATTCCTACTCTCTTCCTCTTTTAAAAACCTCCTCCACTCCCTAAGTCTTTATATTTCATTTGTCATCTTTCTCTTCATTATCTCTTTCCTCAATTCCATTAGCCTGAAATATCGAATGTATGGAAAATCTCATTATATATCATCCTGGAAAACATACTCATTTTCCTTTGTCTGCTGAGTTTCAAAGCTATTCCAAACCAAATAAGAATAATACACACGTTTTAAAAAATCAGGTAATAGCAACCACAGGTTTAGTTCTTGGATTCAGGCATGTGCACGTAGAAGTGCACACACAAACACAGAGAAAAGACTAGTAATATTATTTTTTATCTATAAATAAATATTGGCTGTAATTGCCTGCTTTAGTAAACAAATCAAAGCTAACTGAAATCTACTTTGTGTTATGGAAAATAAATCTGCCAATTCCCATGCAACGACAGAACAGTGTTCAAAAGGTCCAAAATGTGATCATTCTCTAGTATGGGGAAAACAACATGGAAAAAAAATTGCCCAATTTTTTTCCTGGGACTGGTACAATGAAGCCTATAATAAAGCAATGACGGCATCTTGGGAGAAAGTGCTGAATAAATGGAAACAGCTCTTCATCCAGTGAACAGGTCAGTAGTGTAAATTACAAAGAGCATGATCCTGTCAGATACAACATAATGATCCTCGAGATACTAAAGACAAGAAATGGCATGTCCTAAAGCTACAGATGCATTTTGACATGTTGAAAATATTTTTGCAACATTCAGAGGCCAGGAATGTGATAACCTTGACACCCCCTGAATAAATGCCCATTAAAATGACTAGATAAACAACGTAACAGGCTGCAAAATTCACTTATCTAGCTCTTTCATTTTCACAATCCCTTTATTCAGCAACTTCTGTGAAAACAATTCAGACTTCATGGACAGCTTCTCCTATGAAGGATTTTGTCTAAAGGGTTTATAAGAATATGAAGAACAAGAGGAGAGGCTCATTAAAATAATAGTCCATGTTACCATCTTCCTTGAACATTATATACTACCATGTTTTCCTGAAAATAAGATCCTGTCTTATATTTTTTTGAATCCTGAAATAAGTGCTTGGCCTTATTGCCACCCGCTCAAAAGCCTGATTGGGCTTATTATCTGGGAATGTCTTATTTTGGGGGTATTATGTTTTCTAAGTCCAGGTATAAAGCATCTCTGGACCATAATGTGTAGCTTAGGTATTTATTTATACATTCTGTTACATGTCCATATTTTATGTGTCAGAAAAACTTCTCAGAAACCCTGGCTTTTGTACTACTTTGTTTTCATCTCTTAATTTCATTTTCCCTCTGTAACTAGTCAGACTGCTTTATGGTGCCATATGAATTAGCTTCCCATTTCTGGAAATGATTTACTGAGAAAAACATTCTGTTTGCCAACCACACTTTTAATACTCAATGGAACTCACTAGAATTTTAGCACTCTCTTTCTCTTTCTGAGACTATAACCATAAAATATGATTAGTGAATATTAATCTCTGGAACACTTGTTGGCTTCTGCCATTATCAGACTATTTTTAAGAATAGAAAAATTCAGAAGACCAAAATTATTTTCTTCATGCATATTTTGTTCATATGTTGGCACGCACATATATGAAACGTTCATACAAATCTTCCACATCAAATTCCTCATTGGTTCCCCTCTGCACTCCTATTAAACATTTCTATTTATGTACTTCAGTTGGCATATACAATCCCTTCTAACTTTCATTAAATACTTTTCTGTGAATCTTGGTGCTTTCTTTTTCTGACCAGAAATTATTCCAACATTTTGTAACATACAATTGTAATTTTAATAATATCTAAATATTTGTTTGTTGTTGTTCAGGATGGTCATTGTTGTAGTTAAAGAGCTGTAGTTCCAAACTTTAGAAAGGGCAGACTATAATCAGCAAATTGTATAAGTATCTTTTCATTCATCCTCACAAATAAAGGAACCATCAAAATAAAATAAAATAAAATAAAATATTGCTAGAAGGAAAACAAAAAGGTGAGGTCAATAAAATATTTATTGACCTCACCTTTTCTGTTACAAGCAAATAAGCTAACTATATATACATAAAACTACCCCCTTATATTAAATAAGAAGGACTTTGAACAAACCATGTTTTTAATGATTTATATACAATTCATTTCTGAGGCTGTGCATGTTTGAAAATGATTCAAAAGTGCTTCAGGCCTCACTGTTATTCATTAAAGCAGCCCTGTTAAAATTTAAGAAAAAAAAAGATACTGCTTCTTTAAGAAACCCATTTATTAAATGGGAGTCATAACCAATGATACTTTTTCTCAAGGAGACCAGAAGTCTGGGGTGGGGGTTGCGGGGGAAACTTGGGCTATTTTAATGAGATCTCAGAGCTGTAGAATAAACAGTCGAGTTAAAAAAAAACTCAGACGAATGCTGAAGCAAAACATTGTGACAAGAAAACTGCATGGTTGTGACCATGTACAGTCACAAACTAAATAGGAGGGCATCTTTTCTTTTATCATAGTTTGTCAATTAGCTTGACACCCAGAATGAAATGAGACAAAGAGGCGGTATTAATTGGAACTATTTTAAGGAGGAGGTCACAATCTCTCTCTCTTTTAAGTTGTCAACCACTTCTCTTTACTATTAGCTTTCACTATGTCACGTGGAGGAGTAGGCCAGCCTTTGGCACCAATCTTCATACAAATTTATGCCACGTGCAGTGAATCAGCATAACTAAGCAGTTGCCAAAAGCCTATGAGTGAGATGAACTATTTCAATGGGAAGCTTAAAAGAGGTTCTCAGCTAATTTTCCATGTCTGCATAGCAAATGAAGTTGTCATAAAGCACATTCTTTTCAAACTCCTGGTGAATATCTGTAAACAAAGAAACTGTCAAAAACTCAAGTGAGCTAAATTCTGGAGGTGGAGATATTTTATATATTTAACTTTTATCAGTCAGGCATGAGATACTGAGAAATTGTGTGAAAGCTTATTGAAAGTAAGCCGTACTAAATAAATTAACATTACCATATTTGCTTGTTCATTTACTCATTGACACTCTTTTTTTTTAACAGGCATCCATCTTTAAACCTATGTAAAGTTTTCTAGCAGTGATAATTACAACAGAACCCTAAGGCTCTGGTTTTGGGCCAGTACTCTTCAACAACTTTATCAATGAGTTCGATGAAGGGATAGATGGGAATTTGCAGATGACACCAAGCTGGCAAGAATAGCCAACACTCCAGAAGACAGGCTTAAAATACAGAAGGATCTTGACAGACATGAACATTGGACAATATTTAACAAAATGAAATTCAATTGAGAAAAAAGTAAGGTTCTACATTTAGGCAAGATAAACGCACAGATATAGTAAAGGTGGTACCGCGCTCAATAATAGTAACTATGAGAAGGATTTTCATGTCCCAGTGGACAATTATTTAAATATGAGCCACCAGTGTGCTGCACCTGCCAAAAAAGCCAACACAGTTCTAGGCTGCATTAACAGAGGGATAGAATCAAGATCACGTGAAGTGTTAATACCACTTTACAATGGCTTGGTAACACCACACTTGGAATACTGTATCCGGTTTTGGACACCATGATGTAAAAAAGATGTTGAGATATGGAAAGAGTGCAGAGAGTGCATGATTAAAGAAGAGTGCATGATTAAAGAAGTGCATGATTAAAGGACTGGAGGCTAAAACATATAAAGAATGGTTGCTGGAATTGGGTATGTCTAGTTTAATAAAAAGAAGAACTAGGGGTGACATGAAAGCAGTGTTCCAATATCTCAGGGGTTGTTGCCACAAAGATGAGGGAGTCCAGCTATACTCCAAAGCACCTGAAGCAGGAAAAGAAGCAATGGGTGAAAACTAATCAAGGAGAGAGCCAACCTAGAACTAAGGAGAAATTTCTGACAGTTCGAACAATTAATAAGTGGAACAACTTCCCTTCAGAAGTTGTGTATGCTCCAACACTGGAAGTTTTTAAGAAGAGATTGGACAACCATTTGTCTGAAAAGGTATAGGGTTTCCTGCATGAGCAGGGTTGGACTAGAAGACCTCTAAGGTCTCTTCCAGCTCTGTTATTTTGTTATAATACTAATTTAAAACATCCTTAAATTCCACCCAAAAAAGTGTTGTCAATTTGCTTTATTTTATTTTCTTAAACTTTTCAAACTGCATGACTTTGGATTAGTGCCATAAAGAAATGGGGAAAACTAGCATCAAAGTTTGGCATTAGCAAATTGAAAATCAGGAGACAGACATATTAAAAAAAATAAAAGTTCCTTACACTCCTTAGTAACCAGAAAAAGATTAGTTCTTTCTTATTCGTTTTGGAATCCATTACTGTACATGTGCTCTCAAGTAGCTCTAGATCAGACTGTAAATCTTACAGTTGTTCTTTACCTTTGACAACCAGAGCTAAGATGAAAACATCTTGGTTGCATGTGCTCAGAAAGGCATCTCTTTTGGATATTAAATGTTTGATTTATCATCCAGTGGCAAAATAGACTCATTACTGCTGGGGTGGTAGGCAGGGAGGAATATTATCCACAGCAGATTTCTGCCTTCATCTGGTTGAGAGCAAAAGAAACAGTTAAAGTTTTAAAACACACACACACACACACACACACAGAGAGAGAGAGAGAGAGAGAGAGAGAGAGAGAGAGAGAGAGAGAGAGAGAGAGAGAGAAATATATACTATTAACCTTTCTCTAACCCTATTTTTTACATGCTAAGTAATTAAGAACAGTACTTAATATGAAAAAAACTCTTCAAAGACACTCAGTACTAAGTTTTCTTATCCTCTCAAAATAGTTTTTTAAGAGTTTTCCTACCAGGAAATTCTGTCTGGTGCATAAAACAATGGAATTTTCTGCCTGAATAGAAATGTAATTCATCCAAAACTCAAGGCTCTGTTTCTGTCCCACAGTTTGGTATATGTGGTCCACAGCCATATGTATTTCATGGATTTCTAATGAGATGCCCCCCAAAAATAATAGTTCCATAACTGTTTTTAATATAGTTGCAGCTAAGTGTTCTACTAGGAACATATGAAAAAAACGGTTCTTTTTATCTGTTTTCCAGTACTATGCACATGGATGAGCCAGGGATAAACTCAAAGGATTTTAAAATGCTTATATCAAAGGCAAAGTCTTTGCTTTTAACTGAAGCATGCATGCAACTATGTCGAGCTGTGGTAGTACAGTGGACTAAAACACTGTTATTAACATCTGCTGCTTGCAATTACTGCAAGTTCAAATCTC
>JANHZT010006961.1:0-22855 GCA_032468215.1 Stegonotus admiraltiensis | reverse complement strand
GAAGGGGGGGGGAATGTTGGGGGAAAAATTTTTCTTTTGTAAAACTTTTCAATTAAAAAAAAAAGAAAACTGAAGGCCAAACACCCCTCTGAGGGGAAAGCTATCCACCTAACTTCATTTCATCAGAGCTGGAGAAGATCCCCAAAAGAGAGTCAAATTGCTTGGACAAAACATTTGGGACAAGACATTTCTTTGTATATAACATGCCTCATGCTATTCAGAGCTTTAAAGATCCGCATGAACTGGACACAGAAATGAAATGTAAGCATGATGTAAGTAAGCTGATGAAGCACTGGCATCATGTCCAGTTCTAATTAGTAATTTATCAGCTCTTTATATATATATAAATATCCAAATTAATTTCACATACAAACATTCTAGTAATCTAAGAGGATATTACCAGAGAAAATGTACCCTATGCTAGACTATCCCTATCCAGATTTGGTTGCTGCTGAAACAGTCTAAAGCAGTGTTTCTCAGCCTTGGAAGCTTGAAGATGGGTGGGCTTCAACTCCCAGAATTCCCCCAGCCAGCGCTGCTGGCTGGGGGATTCTGGGACTTGAAGTCCACCCATCTTCAAGCTTACAAGGTTGAGAAACACTGGTCTAAAGTGATAAAAGAAGAGCTTGCCCACTTGTTCATAGTGACAGTCCTAGGAAGATCACAAAAATAGTTACTTCACAGTATTGCCTAAATTACTTGTTTTTTAGCATTACCAAAACCACGAGTTTAAGCAACAGCATAACAAAGATCCAACTGGTAGGGAAAAAGGGACAAGCAGAAGGTCCACTTATAAAACCAGGGAATAAGAAATTGTTTTCATTATTAGTATATTGGGTTTAGCCATCCACTTAACAACAATCTACTGACATATTCTCAAACTTAGAAAAAGTTTGTGAAGGACAATTTTCTACATCAATTTTCAGTGCTCTGGCATCATACATTAGCCCATCTCTGGTGCTTGTCAGCCCCATTCTTTCATTTTCTTTACAATGCATTGGAACATCAGGCAATCATTCAGAAAGAATTATCATCAGAGGATAATGCACTAATGGGAAAGACAGCCCATGGGGGACAGTTTCATCTCTACTCCCCAAAAAGATGGGGCAAAGCAGTGGCTCTTCAAGAGTAGTATCACAAGAGGCAGAGATGGAAGGCCTTCAGCCCACAGAGTTTTGTTTCTTATAAGTAGCAATTTACCATGTGAAAGGGTTGGATATTTATAATTATGCTCTGAGTGGCCACTTTGAAAAATCTATATATCTCTAGGCTCTGCGTACATCACCATGTCAACTCTCTGAGCAGAGACATCCATCAGCTACCATGCATCATAGATCTTGGTGAGCACTTGGGAAATGCTCACTGATGCTTGTGTCCTAGATCCTGATTTAAACAGCATCCTAGTCCAAATCAGGACACCGCTACACAGACTTAGTTACAAAGACATCTCAGCCAGAAAAGCAGAGAAGCATACATATGAACCAAACATTCAATCATGATACCCTTGGCTGTAGCCAGAAAGTTATATAGGAATCCAAGAAGTCAAGTAATAATTTTAGCTCGGTCACCTTTCACATGAAGTATGGATTTGTTTTGTATATTTTCACCTTTCCTGTGAGATGTAAATCTGTGGAGACATTGAATTAAAAACTATGACAAGGGAAATAGGATCCAAAAGCTCATCACCTATTTTTTCAACTATATAAATCAACAATATCCACCCTTTCTAAAACACACATACTACAGACACGGTGTATGTCTCTTCAATGTGTTTCTGAGATTTAAACTTTCTTTTTCTCCCCCCCCCAACTTTCTTCAACTTTCTCATCATGAATATGAAGGCACAAATATTCAGTGAAGCAACAGACCTCCCTCCAGACAGAACTATGCCAAAGTAAATAATTTTTTTCATACTCATTGGGGAAAATTGCAAGCACTTCTTGATGGTTTGAAATGGGGCCTTTCCCAAAATAGGTCTGGATATCCTCTACCCCACTATCTTCACTAATTTCCTTTAAAAAGAGTGACTGAGGGCTTGCATTAAGCAGAGATAGGGCGAGAAGCCATACTTTGTTCCCTAACAGTCTGTCCAGGCTGTTCTTAAAAATTTATTACTCTGTTGCAACATGAAAAATAAGACAGAGAAGCAATCATTAGTATAACCATAACTCCCTGTACAATAGTCACACTTCCAAATTGAGATTTATGATTGCAGCTGCCAATATTTTAGAGCAGGGTGCAGGCGCCAGCATCAGCAAAGCCCCGCTGCTCGCTGCCCCGGCGCTGTTACAGTTTATCACAATCTGCAGAGATTATTGCAATGAATAATACAGAACAGGCTGGCAGTGAAGAACTATTCCTGATCAAACGCTTCTGTAAACAACTGAATAAATAATATTTCTCATCCCCTTATTGAAGCTGTTGCAGGCCAGGAGAGATTGCTCATTGTGCCCTAGAAGAAAGTGCTGAAGGCTAGGGAGGGGGAAAGGACACATTAATTAAATGTAGCACCAGGCTTCGGGTAAAACTCTGCTTAGACTATTCACTATCAGTCACAACTCACAAAAAAACTTCATCCTTTATGGAAAAAGCAACCAGTACCGAAAAAGACAGGATGACCAAGAGCAAAGATAAAAATGAATTCACTCCAGTGAAACTGATTGTAAGCAATCCAGGAATAGACCAAGAATGTTTTTATACAAAGGTGATTGTTTAAATAAATGAAAAGATCAGTAGACATTGACCAGGGAGGGGGGTGTTGGGTGGAGGGGAGAAGCTGCTTAGAGGCAGGTTCAGCATCAGGTGTAAGTATAATGAAATGCCATCCTTAGAGACATTAAGGCTGGTTCTCAGGCCGTAAGCAGTTAGAAGGTATTCAGGACAGCCAGGATTTCTGCCTGCATAAATGTCAATAAGTAATGTAACATAATGAAGTTTATGTGCCAACATCTGCAAAAAGGGCATCTTTTGGAGGATAATAAAGGATAAAGTTCAACATTGGAACAACCCTCAATTTCCACTGCTACATCATACCTGTCTCTACCTCGTTTTAACTTGCTCTATAGCTTGGATTTTCACTATGTCAGCTAATGTACTGGGGAAATATGGCTTAATGACACTTTTTCAACTAAGAAGTAAAAAGGCCTGAAGATTCTCTTGTTAGCTCAGCTTGTGAATGTGTCCTTATATACAAGAGCAAAGCACCATCCAAAGGAATTTTGCTTCATTAAGAAATGTAGGCTTAAAAGGACAAACCAAATAGCAAGAGCACTTACATTTACATACTGTCCCACAGTGCTTTTACAGCACTCTCGGGACAGCTTACAATGTCAGCATACTGCCTCTAACAATCTGGGTCCTCATTTTACCAATATCAGAAGGATGGAAGACTCAATCTCAAGCCCCTTCAGGATCGACGACTGTGGGCAGAGTTAGCCTGCAATACTGCATTCTAACCAATGTGCCACCAGGGTTCCTCATGCAATAAGCATTACTGATTTTCTGGATCTCAGTTGTTTCCTTTTGGAGAGTACTCTTATAAGCTGATGAAGCCAAGTTTCACTGAACACATCCTAGTCTGGTGCCTTATATACATGTTGGGCCAAAAGTTCCATTAAGTTCATGTTGCTTTAGAATGATGGAAGTTGTAGACCAATGCATTTGAAGGGCACCACTTTGGAAATGTATAAAACAAACATCAAATGATTTGTGGCAGATTTTGGTTTCCTGTTTATACAACTGCCATACAAACATAGTTTTTGATGGCTGAATTCAATACGGCTGTAATAGATTATGTTGGATAAGCATGTTTGCATTATTAAACATCTAGCCTATCATTCCCATCTTACTGCTATACTAAATTCCTTAACAATATTCCATAATGCTTTATTTAATAGCCCAAATCTTTCTTTCTCTGCTTCTCTCGCTGTAATAATTATAGCTAATGGATTTTTTTCAGTAAAATATGTATAATAGCCATAATTCTGAAAAATTAGGCATGATTAATGATAAACTGGCTGGATGACTTTGGGCCAGTCACTCTCTCTCAGCCCAACTCACCTCACAGGGTTGTTGTTGTGGAGCAAGCGGGAGGAGGAGGAAGAAGTATTTGGATGCTCACTGCCTTGAGTTAAATATGAAAAAAGGTGGAATAAAAATCTTTTAAAAATTACCTAGATTAGTAATTTACTTTTCTGAATTAAAATTGGCACATTAACTGCAACATAAATTCTATATATCTCCAGGGCATAAGTATCAATTTGTAAAAAAAAGGCAGTTTCCTTTGAGATGAGTTTGATTTGTGATAAATTCATGAATATGTCCATATAATCTTGGCAATAGCAGAGAAGTAAGTTGTCATGGTTTCTTCTAGGATTTTCCCCATGTTCCTGTTAAATCTACAGTCCCTGTATTTGCTGATGATCTGCCATCTAATTTTAATCTGATCCAACATAGCTTTTCAAAATCAACCAAGGTTTGCTAGATACTTTTACCTAGATGGGCTTCACTTTGGAATAGTTATCAACATCTTAACAGCAAAAGTAGATCTATAGAAAGATCTTCCCTGTTTTAGAAAAGTCTGCAAAATCATTCAGCTTTAAGAGGCTGTCTTAAACCATTTGGTAGGCCAAGAATCTCACCACTTTACGTCCATATACAAGCTGATCTCCCTGCTTCCTCTAAGGGCCCCTGGACAAGGGCCCAGCCTCAGCAGAGGCAGGCTCTGACTCTGTGCTCTATGAGCAGGGATGGTTCCAATTAATCCCCTCTCAGCTTGGCCTGCCTGCTTCATTACCTCTCCTTGATGAGAACCATCAGTGGGCCCTGTATGATTTTGCTAATTAGCCTCACTTCGTTTATCATTTCCATTTTCTCTCAGTGACGCACGGCTTGCTGGGCGACAGCTTCATCTCCTGCTGAAACAATGCAGCCCCTTCTGTGCCTGTCTCACTTAGCGCTGTCACCACAGCCATTATGAAATTGGGGTTTCATTTACACACTAATTAAACATTACAGCTTGTTCACAATTACAACATGGGGATGAGGAGGTAACTAATTACTTAAGAAATGAGCTAACATTTATCTCCAATTCTTCTCCCCTTTATCTGTTTCCCCGCCTTCTTCAATCAAGATTAAATTGTTGCTCAACAGAGATGGTGCTGGAGGCCTATGGTAGTCTCTGCATATGCAGTATACCCTTTTCAGAATGTTTGTGGGTCTTATACCTGGAAATATAGTTCAGTCTATAATTGTTGATAGGCTTGGAGTGACCCACTACACTTACCCACCCCCCACGAGACATATAAACTAAACAAGCATTAATCCAGACTCTAAGTATGTTTTGGTGACAGAATGGAAGATGGCGCTAGAAGGGATGCATGAGGCAATATTCTTCATAAGCAGATTTTTAGAAACATACATATACGGATTCAAATCTTTCACCTGGAAAAAAAAAGATAAATTCTTCTTTAATTTACTTTTTAGAAAAGTTTCTGAGTCCCTGAGTAATTCAAGATAACAAAAGAAACTATCCAGTGTATTTATATACCCATTAAACACATTAAATATACCTCCCTTAAGAGAGCTCTTGCCACAACCTCTAGCTTTCTTACTACCTAATTGTTTACTTTTTCCGGGAAACTGAGCAAATGTCAACAAGCATCAGGCTGCTTTTACCCACCATTTTATTTTCTAAGAACACCTTTGAAGCTCCTAAAGCTGATGCTAGAAACTTACACTTTAAGTCTATCCATTATTCTTAATTAAAAGAAAACTAAATCATACTTGGTTAGCCCTTGACAGATAACCACAAAGAAATCCAAGGATTGTAGGTTAGACTATATCTTTTTTTTAAGCCCCAGAAGAAGGCAATAGCAGATCATTTTTCTATTGCTGAAGCACAAAACATAGGTAAGTTCTTGAAGTCATCAGAAGTTGAGCTTCACTCAAATAACACTTTTATCATTTTATAATTTAAAAAATCAAAAGTAGTGAGAAATGTAAGTTGTGCCAAGGAAGCTATGTGTGATAACACTGAAATTCCTCAAGCATACCATAGGAGATCTTAGATGCATCAGCAGTGTCTATTCCATTTAAGACAGTTTCATATATCCAAAGCTCCTTAACAAAGAAGGCAGCACAAGTTATTTAGAAATATAGAACACAATTCTTCATTTTAAAACCTAAATTCCAGACTTCAGAAAATATAAAGAAATTATTTTTGAAAAAAAACGAGTTACCTTCTTTGCAGGTTATAATATGGGAATGAAGATGCATGATTAAGATGCATCTTATGATTAAGAAAGGGTAGAATACAAAATATGCAAAGATAATACCTAAACCAAATGTGAAAATTATAGTTAAACTGCAATGTACGATTTGTTTCAGCTGTCTTTCCTCACTCCTCAGAATGAATTGCTAAAGAAATTAGTTAATTGTCTTCAACCCTTCTCCACTTCATTTTTAAGTTGCAGCCAGCCTACCTGAAAATAAGTTATATTTCCTATATTTAAATCTAGATTTCAGGTCACATGGATTATCAGTCTCTCGGGAGAAGGGCAGTATAGAAATTGAATAAAATCAATCAATCAATCAATCAATCAATCAATCATATAGCTGGTTTATATAATTGAACAATTGGTTGATATGAATTACTCCATCCAAAGGTTTGTCATTCAAAGATTAAGAGGAGTCCCTAATCATTTTGAGCCTATAGATTCATATCAAAATCTAGAAATGAAATGTGGCATTACCATAAAAGATGGTATAAAAGATGGTCCTGCCGTAGGAACTGGTTAATCGGAAAAGACAAGTAGCTTGTATAAGAAATTAAATACAAGGGAGATAATGGATCCTATGCCTTTTATTTACTACTATTTAGCATTCTGTTTTTCTGGAAAGAAAATTAGTTCTATTAAAAATATGCATAGTTAGTTTTGACTAAGTTTCTTTCTTTCTTTCTTTCTTTCTTTCTTTCTTTCTTTCTTTCTCTCTCTCTCTTTCTCTCTCGCTCTCTCGCTCTGATTTCATTGGTTTTTCTATATTCCCTGAAAAAGCAGGTCTTTAATGATCTTCTTGGATTTAAAGCTATTGCTCCATTGGCCAGTGATGGTCCTAGTTGGAGGACGACGACATTGCAACAGTGACTCATGCCTTCATCACTACACAGATAAACTATTGCTAGATTCAGAAACCCCAGCAGCCTAGTTTTTGGTTGGTTGGTGCCCATAAGCAGATTATAGTGGGGGCTTGGGCCCTGCATTGGCTTCCAATTGGTTCTGGATGTAATACAAAGGACTGGTTTTAGCCTATAAAACCTTACATGACTCCTAGGTAATTAGATGGCTGAGTTCTCCAGCTGGTGATCCACACATTTATAGCATCCTACAAGATCCTGCTTTTTTTTTTTTTGGTTATTTTTATTATGGATACTCTATTATCCATAGAATATCCATACCACCTGCTCCCCACTCTCCTGTTACCGGTTGCACACTTACTTTTTGAGGATCTCTGGACTTCATTTTTTTTTATTTGATTTATATGCCGCCCTTCTCTGGAGACTCAGGGCGGCTTACAATGCGTTCATGTTGAGGAAGGAAGGAAAGTGACTCATCCTTGGACAAGTGCATCTAACAATTTTTAGTGTACCTAAAAAGTCATTTCAGCAGTCATGCTGAAATGGCAGTCACTTCCAAGAGAGCCACCACACAACCCAAAGATGGACTACTCCGTTCTGCTTCCCTAACATGGTCTGCACAGCATTACAGCTCCAGAGTTCTTCAAAAATTAAGTGCATAATGGGTATGTGGAGGCCCAAACCCAATGTGGAGAAAAAGGCCTTTGGGGACCTGGTGGGAGAGAAGCAGGCCCAAGGACTGTAGGGACTCCAAGGGGAGGGAAGAAGAGCACAGGGTGTCTCAGGGTGTGAGATGCCTTGGGAGATCCTGGACAAGTGGACCTGGACTTACACTCCCCTGCTCCATTTAACAAACTGCATGATTGTTTAATAACTGCATCAAGGAAAGTATGGACTGGGACAGTGGTGGGTTGCTCCCGGTTCGCAACCTCTTCGGCCGAAAAAATGCTTTTAATAGTAAAAAAGTTTATTAAAAAAAAGCCTCTGATGATCACGCAGCTCAGCTGGGATCATCAGAGGCTTCTGAAAGCATTTTTTTTCTGCAAACTCTTCAGCCGAAGAGGTTGTAGAAAAAAAAAACGCCTTTAAAAGCCTCTGGCGATGCCAGCTGAGTTGCTTGATTGTCAGAGGCTTCTGAAAGCATGTTTTTCTGCAACCTCTTAAGGTTGTAGTAAAAAAATTTAGAACCTACCCCTGGAGTGGGGGTTGTTAAGGTCATCTCATTTAAAAGTTAATGGGCAGGCTCCATTATGATCATAGGTCAAGGACTACCCCAGGATCCTACTACCACATGTGGTGGATATGCGTAGAAGCAAGGAGATATTGGACTAAGATACACACATGGTTGGAAAAAAATGATAAAGGAACATATTGACCTTAAACCAGAGATATTTTTATTAGGGATCATACCGGAGACATATAATAAAGAACTGCAGTATTTAATTGTAAATCTTTTGACAGCAGCCAGAATTGTATTTGCTAACAACTGGAAAGGAGAAAAGTTACCTAATGATGAAGAAATTATTAAGAAAATGATGGAATGTGCTGAGATGAGCAAATTGACAATGGAAATAAGAGAGCAGGAAGATAGACAATATTATTTGATATGGGATTTATTTTATCAATGGATAGAGAATAAGAATCAGAACTAACTATGATATAAAATGGACACTGAATTTTTGGGAAATAAATTAACATGCTTAGTGATAAATTGATGAGAGAAGGAGCACAAAAATGCCACCGACTGATGCACTGTCTTTGATTGTATGGAATGATAATGCTTTTTATATTTTGTTTTGTTTTTGAAAAAAAAAATTGGGGGGGAGGACTACCCATACATATTGGTATGAACAAGAGAACTAATAAAAAAAATAGTACCTCAAAACAGACTGTATCCCATCATATAATTTCTCTAAATCGGGGCTGTCAAACTCCCAGCCCACAGGCCCGATGCGTCACGTGCTGCCCACGCTCCCGCCTGGTTTAGTGAAAGGGGGGGGGGAATCCCAATATGTCACATAATGCTGCCATTACGACATGAGTGTGACACCCCTGCTCTAGGTGGATGTATGCAATATAAATTATGGCTCTGTTAATACCTTTCAAGAATATACTCAAATAGGTGTGCAGAGCAATGTGATGCTAAAAGTCCAATAGTTGGTTCATTTGAGGGGGGGATGAAATGTGCAACTGACTGACATAGCGGGAGTAACATCTGTCTACATTCTCAGCTACAGGGTTGATGAAAGACCTTGTGCACACTCTGAAATGCTCAACTCAGTGATGGCCAACTCATCTTGAAGAGACATTTTCTTCAGGGGGAAATTAACATTTACAAATGAGACCTATTAGATTAATAAAGGCGATTGTCATATGGCTCAGGAGGCAATGGAGACCCTAGACTTAGATACAAATCTGATTAAGGAGATGTGCTTTTTGGAGAGGGGAATAGCCTTTGGCACTTTTGTGGGTACATGCACTTTCTCTTTCTTTCTTTCTTTCTTTCTTTCTTTCTTTCTTTCTTTCTTTCTTTCTTTCTTTCTTTCTTTCTTTCTTTCTTAGCTTGGATACAGAGACGTTGCCTAGACAAAGCTGCCAAACGGTTGAAGACAGCATCAACAAGGCTGATTTAGAATAGACCAAGCAAGTCTATGAGAATTATGTCAAAATATTCAAGCATGAAGACACTAAATGAGCTGACAAAAGCTGATGCCAATATATTTTACACATATATTAACATCAATTTTTTTTAAAAAAATTCTGTTATTGGATTTAATGGATCCTGTTTCTCATTTTGTAATGTTGTCAAGAAGGAAAACCAGAAGCCTCAACAGATCAAATGGCAAAGCAAAAAGGAAATCAGGAAAGAAAATGTGTTATTATTATCCTATGTGCTATTATTGACTCTAAATCTCTTAGGGAAAATAACCATCATCCATGTTTCTCCATAGCTCTAGAAATCTAAATATATCCTAAAATGATGGAACAATACAGACCTTGTCCTAAATATATATTTTAGTGAGGATTTGGTAGAGTTATAAATTTCAACTTTTAACCTATTTCTCAAAGAAAAAATAATCAATCCATATTTTTAAACAGCAGCAAGAAAATTCATATGTGCCAGTCAAAAATGTGAAATACCCTGATATCTGTTTAGAGCAATTCTCACCAAACTATCAGAACCATTCAAAAACGAGATATTTTCATGTTAAGACAAAAAAACCTGAAATAGTTTCATCAAATAACTTGCTACAGATTAATTCCATCTAGTTATGAAGAAGAGATGAATTCAACTTTGTTCAGTCTGCCTGGGCATCATTAAGATTCCCAATTGTTCCTTAAGGCTTACGACTGCACAGCTACATTACTGGGCTAGGGTAGAGATTTGATCTGCACTACAGTTCTGCAAAAACGTTAAAATATATGGGCTTGGAAATGGTTAAAGCATGAACAGGGATTGGGCTCGCCAGGTTTTAATAATAGTAACTCCTTATTCTCATAGTTTTTATTCTTCCTGTCTTTGCCCCCCCACCCAAAAAAAAAAAAGACAGCTAAACTACTGACATTGTCTAGAAGCTTAGAACTTCCAAATCAAAAAGGGCCCTTGATTCTCCAGCACATAATTGTGCTGCCCTTTCACCCCCACCTTCAATCAGTGTCGTTTAACTATCTCGTTTAGCGTACGGGACCCACCCCTCTGCTAACTAGCAGCCATATTCTTCTCATTAGGACTAGGCTGTTCTTGCTTTACAGACAAGTAGAGACAAATCTAAAATTCCTCTCTCCCGCTTTTTATAGTAATATTAAAAGTTACAATTAAAAAGATAAAACTAATACAAATTTTTTAAAAATAGAAAGTGTAGAAAAGAAGACAATAAAAAAGAAAAAATATAGTATAGAGAAAGACAATATGAAGTGACTTCCCCTTTACCACAACCAGTATAAACAATTTTAGTAATTTATCACAGTCTCTTAAAATACTACCAATGATCTCTTCTTCCCATATCCCCTCTCTTATCTATAAACAAATCCTTGAAGCCTTGTCATTCAATCCTGATCAGCAAAAGTCAATTAAGCGTTACCAGAATTTTTTAACCTTGATCAGATAAATCAACTTTAAATTCCTTCCTTTTATTTTTAACAATCTTTAGTCCCTTCAAATAATGTTCTACAGCTTGATCTCTTTTCATTTTTATTTTGTTCCTTCTCACAAAATTCTTCAAAGCTTTAGCACGCTTTTTACAAAAGTCTCTTTTGTAAATCCAATGTAGGAAAATTACTTGGATCACTCTCTTGGTGTTATTTTATATCCCTTTTAATTATTGGGACATCAGCTGGTTTATTTTGTATGTCCAGTTATAGCATCTTTTCCCCATAGAATTCTGTAGTATTCTTCACTTTCAGATCAGTCTCAATGTTGTCAGGAGAAACTTCTCTATCTCTTAAAATTAATTTCTGGGTTCATTGTTCAAAAATTTCCTTCAATACGTCCAATGTTATAATAGTTTAATTCATTCTGTATTAATAAGTCAAATTTAAGTATTCTTCACCTTTAGTTCCTTCTGGTTTCCTCTAATGTCCAACTTTCAAAGTCTCACTCTATCATTTTTAACAGAAATCAAAACAAAGCATTTTCCTATGAGAATGACTCTTATAATTAATTCCAAAATCTTATTTTAAATCCATGTGGACTCCTAATCTTTTTGGAAAGCTATTCAACTTTCTACAATTAAACTTCTAATCACCATTTTACTGGGTTAAAAATTTACATCCTTATTTAAAACCTCTTTCACTATGGACTGAAGCAAACTCACCTGAAACTGCAAAACGTATTGATCCAAAGGTTCTTAATAGCCGAAAAGCAGTTAAGCAATTTCCAAAAGAGATTAGAGAAGGAAGTATGAGAACTGAGTGTACTTCTGAAGGTGCCAACTGCTGTTTCAGGAAGATGCTTATTCCCTCATGAGACAGCTATCTTGCAGTGTCCTCATGAGGAGCACTTATGGGCAATCTCAAGTTTTCTCCTTGTCCGGAGTGGAATTACAAAGAGCCATTCTACTTGCTGGCTTTTCATTCTGCTATCTTCAGTTTGCCATTTCTACCCTAAAGTCCACAAACCTAAAATCAGTTATATATAGAAAGGGTTTGACAAGTGTTGGAATGGAAATGGAGTGGGCAATCATATACTCCTAAAAAAATATCCTTAGTTGCTTGTACCTGATGCTTATAGTAAAACCTTATGTTTACTTACTTTGTTCCCATTAAAGTAGGTATATAACAATATACACACGACCAAAATAATTGCTCTTATTTAGGACATCTTTTCCAAAGGTAAGTTAAACTTCTCCACAAAGTACTGGGCCATATTTATTCATTAGGAGTACAATTCTACTGACTAAGACAAATTCTTGCTTTTCATATGATCAAACTGCCCACCTGTAATTCTAGAAAAAGTAAGGAAGAAGAAGGGAAGGGCATTAAAGGTGCTAATTAATCACTTATAATCCTTTAAGGGCTTATGGCTCAATTTGAAGTCAGAATCTCATCTGGTACTAATTGATTAGTGTACTATTCTCTATTCACAGTCAGTTTTGTTGATAAAACATGGATAGTTTTTAATTTTTATATTTGTGTTTTATTGGGGGTGTTTTAAATTTTATGGGCCAAAGTGTTTAATATTTTTAATTGGGTTTTTTAACTTTTGTAAGTCTTCTTTTTACTTTGGCTGTTCACCGCCCTGAGTCCTGTTGGAGAAGGGCGGTATAGAAATTGAATAGATAGATAGATAGATAGATAGATAGATAGATAGATAGATAGATAGATAGATAGATATTCACGTATATGTTATGTGTCTCCAATTTTGCTTTATGATAATTTTCAAAAGCAGGTTGTAATCCAGGAGTAGGCATTCAAATGTGTCAGAAATGCATTAGGGAGGCTAGTAACAGAGTACAGTAAGAATACTTTTCCCATCTGTATTAAAAAGCACACCATATGCAAACTGCTTGCTTTAACTAGAAAAATGCTAACAGAATGCTTTTTTCCCATTACATGTAATGGTTCCCACTTTATCTAACATTGAGGACCAACAAATAGCAATCCCCCCACCCCAAAAAAAACAACAACATGCAGCTTAAAAACCAGCTTCAGCACATACATATTCTTATGGATAGAAATGAAGATGCTAGACAATAAAAGTAAAGCCGATTTAGTCAGTTATTGGTGATACGTTTTTTAAAAAGAATTATTTGGTGTCTATTTTTAAGAAAAGCAAATTTTAATCAAGTGCCTGTCTGATGAAGCATGCACTTCACCAGAAAATCAGTTCTTGGAACACTGTACACTACTGAAGACAGTTTTATGCATATAAGCAGCATCAAGCAATGAAGAGCATTAAATTACTCACTAGTCAATGATATAAAGCTTGAGGTGAGAATTTCTCCATACTCTCCAATGTTTTAAGTGTTATGAATGTTTATATTTTCTATTTGTTCTTCCATTATATTTTTGCACTGCAAAAATCAACATATATTACCCACACCAAGTAATGAATATGCATGTAAAAATTTGTTTAGCAGATAAATAAAATAGTAATTTTCTCTACAATGTGGTGTCTAGGACCCCATCTTGTTAAATTTAGTGTCAATAAATTCCTTTATTTTCTCAAAAGGAAAACAACTCTGGGTTTAAGTCAGCTTTCCCAAACAAGAACAATAGAGAGAAAAATAATTACAAACACACAAAAATCAATGCAATGCAAACTGAACATGGACATTTTCCTCTCAATATATGTTTTCATGTTATACAATTCTAAATGTGGGTACATATGCATATGTGTGTGCATGTGCACAACTGGTTATGCTTACTCTTCCAAGTGTAATAAACCTTGACACTTATTTTCCATAAATTTATCAAATCCTCTTTTAAAGCCATGCAAGTCAGTGTCGATCACTATGTTAATTAAGGGCTAGGCAAAGACGTCCCATTTTTGTCTCCCCTAAATCTTCTCCCATTCAGTTTTACTGGATGTTTCTTGGCCCTCATATTCTGAGAGATAGGGTATGCCTTTCTCTGCCCAATTTCTACATGTCATGCTTGATTTTATAGACTATGATCGTATCTCCCTTGGTCACCTTTTTTTCTGAACTGAAAAGTACAAATATTCCAATATTTTCTTGTAAGGAAGGTATCTGCCCCCCTCCCCCATTAATTTGGTTGCCCCTTTCTGTACTTTTTCCAGCTCTATTATATTTTATCTTTTTTCAAACATGGCACCCAGATATTCCAGTTTTGTGTAAGGGCCTAGAATACTGGAAGTTTCATTTCCATTGATCTCTAGCATGGAATTCATCCTTTTCATAGCTGCCATACACAGGCTCAACATCTTTATTTAGCTACCCAATGTAACCCTTTTTCCTGGTTAACTGTGGACAGCCCAGATCCTATCAAGCTATATATGGAATCATATATTTTTTAAGTTCCTTACTGTTATTTATTCAACTTGAACATTATTCACTATTTAATTGACTGGTTGTGATTATAATGGACATTAGAGTAACAGGGACACAGAGATGATACTCCCTGTAACTTGTTTCTTCAGTGCAATTATAGCATGCTGGTAATATCTGACCTAGTTTTGGAGGATGACCTTGGCCATTGGCTTCATGTAGGAGTGGGGAAACTATCCAGGTTTCAGTATTTTTGAATTGAAGATGGTAAGTCAGAAATAAGGATTTGCAACAAACCCTTTTTTTCCTCTTTCCTAATAACACCCTAATTTCATTAAATATTTTAATACTAGCAGAATAATGTAAGAGAATCATAAAAGTCAGCCCAAGCAATTATCCAAAGTAAGATATATACAGACATTATATGTAGAATACCGGCACAATTAAGGTGGAATTACTCCAAGTCTGTTTCTCACATTTCCCCCTTCCACTGGTCTGAAGAATCTTTTTTGTAGGCATGGCTTCTCCATGTTTCCAAGGTGTGTTAGACTTTCCATCAAATTAATTAAGTAGTTTAGTTAAATGGATTACTCTTGCTTTTCAACTACACAGTAGGTGAGAACCCCAGATAAAAAGCAAGAAAGATGTCATGTGCTTCTAGGTAAAAATTTGCTGCCCACCTATTACAAATATTTTAAAATGACCATGAATAAATAGAGGTTGGGAATGTTTTTCTTTCTTTCTCCTGCTTTTGTTCAGGAATCAACAGTAACTATGTGTAAAGGTTACCACATACATTTTTCACTCTTATGCTCCATAAAACTAGCTCCTTGTGATACAGAAATAACACAACTGATCTTAAAATCTGTTGTTTTAAACAATAGCTTGTATCTAGTTCTAGTAAGAAAATCAAGATGCACAATGGCTATGCTCAGGGTATCAGATTTTACATGAATTTATTCAGGTCACTGAAATTTACCTACTTTCATGTTCATAAGTTGGAAAGTTGGGAAACTTTCTCAGACCAGCAAAAGAGTTATGTGATGTTTTAAAGCTTGTGTCACCACCTTTCAACAAAAGCTGCTCCAATAAGAGACTCTACCTGACCCACCTTGTCAGTCTTTTGTTAGCATTTAGGGACTAATACAGTTGTGATCAGGTACTAAAAACACTCCAAGTTCATTATTTTTACACAGACTACCTAGGACATAGGGCAGTGAGTCTTAAAGCCAATTAGCACAACACTTTGGTTTTAAGCAAGAAGGAACTGAGTTGAGGCTGTAAGAGAGAGAAGTCAGGAAGGAATATATCGGTCAGCACAACCCTGAACAGAGACTTTGTTAGATCTTAATGATAGCTGGGAAAAACTGATTGACTCAGGTCAAACACTCTTGTTGCCAAGTTTGGTTTTTGCTGTGGAATGTTACCAATGATTTAAAACTCCAGACAGCTTCACAAACTGGCAGAACTATTCTGATTCTCCAAGAAAACAGGAATCCCATAGGTCAGAGGGGATGAAGCGGCTCCTGTCACATAAGATTTTTCTAGTCCTTGAATACGCATATGGGTAGCACATACTAGGAATTTCACCCAGAGATTATGGTAGCAAAGGTCATATGGAGAAAACAGAAGTAAGCAAACAGATGAAGAGAGTATAAATGAGTTTAAAAGATTAAAAGAAAAGCTTAGTTTGACCATGTGTGCATACAACAGCTTCGTGTTTTTAATCTAGCATAACTTTGTTCTGAACATAAACAGTGGTCAATATCAGAGGGCTCCCCTTAAAAGTAGGTCTTAAAATAAGACAATAATAAGCTCTATATACATTCTGAAGAACTTTACAAATACTTTATTTTTACAAATTTCATAAGTGATACATATAAATTACTATGTATATTTCAATAATTCATAAATTGCCATTTTTTAAAACTATGCATGTAGTTCAATGTTTCAACCTCTCAATCTGTAATTGGTAATTTTGTTCATGAGCCTAACAGAACATCTCTTTTTTAAATAATCAATTAATGGGCTGTTGCTCAATAGGTTTTTGCTAACTTAATTCTTGTTTATGTCGACATATGACTTACCATACACAGGATCTTTAGAAAAGTGATTTTTAATCTATAAAAATATAGTTACAGGAATTATTAAGTATAAATAATAACTTACAACTTCTTTGATATTATAGTAATTCTTCTCCCATTTTTCTTAACTAAATTGCAGCACCATCAAGAGATAAGCAGATTTGCTTATTATCTTTTCATAATCCTGTAACAGTCTTGTAACTTCCCATATAGTCAATGAGGAACTGAGGTAGCATCAGTAGGTTGTCCCAAGGTTATCAAGCTAATTCATCTAAGCATGTTCCAATTTAATGACATTTTTCTGATTCTGAGTACTACACTGCCTCTCATAAGAACTGGAACTGAAAGGCAAAGGAAAGCATAACAAAGGTACATCATTTAGGATACATTAAAGAAAGAAGGCTATATCTCAGAGCCTAGGTTTTCAACTTTTCCTTTATTCGTTCCACAGCAGAGAGAATAAAGGGAGATAGGAATAACCAATGCTTCTCTGGGCCTCAAATCCTTGAACAAAATTGGATGGAAATCTCACAGTATACATATTGACATGAACACTGCTAAATACCTAAAGAGGTAAAACATCACAATACAGATATAGGATAATGTAATGCATTTTCAACAGGTTACGTTTTAACATTACAATCTAGAATACCGGTACTTTGATGACTGTTCATCCTTTGGTAATTTCTAATACTAACTTCAAACAGAGGAGAACCTGTACCTATTTAGCTCAGCGGACTATTTAACAGCCCACTATGACAATAGGTGCTCATTAGGCAATTCATGAGAGAAGAGGGCTCAAAAGAGCACATTTTTGCAAGCACACTCCGGATAGCAAGAAAAAGCTTACTATTACCATCACCAGTACCAGCCCCAAAGGAAGGAAACTCATTTTTCTCCAACCCAGCCTTTTTTTCCTAGAGAAAAAAGAAGGAGTGAAAGTATGAAGTTAAAGAGAATTGTCTGGCTGCTCAAAGCCTTTAACAACTATTTTTAATATCACGTTGAGGAGCAGGATTTTGAAATAAAGCAGCCAGTTCCTTTTTGATGCAGAAAGTACAGATCTTGAAACAAGGTTTAGTCCCTCCTCCTTCACTAACTAACAGCCATATTTTTCTCATTAAAAGACAATCTGACTGTATTTTCAGACTTCTTAATAAGGCGATCACCATAATTTGAGGTTTCTATTATCTCTTTTCTTATTTTAGTTGGAATCAGGAAGCAGAATGTTCTTTCGGGGCTGATGGGAGGGGGGCAAGTCACTTCTATTTTCTTCTTCTATACTCAAAACTGCTGCCAGTAGTAGTAATGATGACTTGTAAATATTGATTAAACAAGGCTACAGTGGTGATGGCGGAATGGTGATTGGTTTTGCAGTTGTTTTTTTGCTAAAAGCAGATAATAAAGAATGAAAATAAAAGCTAAATCAAAATGAAGTTTATGTAACTCCCATATAGAGTTTGGTTCTTAGGCATCCTGGAGACAAATTAATTTCATGCATTCTCATTTTCTGTCACCTCTGCTCTCCCAGCACTATCCAAATACAACACCAGTCAGACCTTCAAAACACCTCCTATTTGGTTCCCTCTCTGCTCACCCAGCATCCTTAGTTCTGTGAACCAGCTTTGCCAGATGGATGCAATTTGCATAATATCACCAGCGGAGGCTGCAGGATCAACAGGGGTCAGGCTCTGACATCTCCAGCACAGTCTATCTCCGAGTGCTAATTTGGACTGCATTGATCTCTCTTTCTGATTTCTTTGTCATTTACCTCTGCAGAGGTTTGACAGGAGATACAGAGACAGACAAGGTTGGAGGGGGGGGGCGGTCAGGGGAGGCAGGGAAAGAAACAAAGATTGTAGTTACAGATGTCTTTAAGGAAGCAAAAAGATTAAGCCAAGGACTCTGCTGAGGGTCATAGCTCAGAGGCATCCTAATTACCTTGTTCTTAGAGATTCTTGTACAGACTTAGAGGGGGTCCTGTCACGGAACTCGTAGAAAGGGAAAGTTAGTAAATTGAAATTGTGTGCTTTTGGTTGGCCACCATCTCCCCCCTCTTTTTTAAAAAAATAGTTTCTCACTGAAGGTTGCTAGAGAGTTAGTATTCTTTAGAAGCCCATCTTTGCCCATATTCTCTCTAGAGACAAAAACAAGGCCATTCCATAACTCAGGTGGCCCAAAGTCTGGTTAGGAAGAATTACAAAGTTTGCATATCCCAAAAATGCTTTTTCAAAAGGCAACTGGACTTTCTTGTTTTTCTGTGAAGATGTTTCTCTTCTCATCCAAGAAGCTTCTTCAGTTCTGAAGTAGCTTCTTGGAGGAGAAGAGAAACGTCTTCAAGGAAAAACAAGGAAGTTCAGTTGCCTTTTGAAAAAGCACCTTTGGGACAACCATGACCGGGATGACTGAGGATCCCCATAGACAAAGTTTGCATAGCCAACTTCTTGTAGGAAAATACTTGTAAAAATGTTACTTCTTTGTGTGTTTCTCTGAATGTGGTGATGCTGTTTCCCAAGAACAGTCCTCTATATCCACTATGGCTCTGTCCTTTTAGAATGCATTGGTACTACTGCAGTTCTCACCTTCAGTATGTACAGCAATATGGTGCAGATTCAATTTAAAAAACTATTATTAATCCAAGGGTACCATTCTCCTAATATCAGTCAGAAGATGTGATCTACAGCAATCTATGTATATTTGGGGGATGCTGTTTCATATTCATTTATCAGTTTTAGGCTTCTTTTTTTAAATTAGCCTAACAGATTAACTGACTGCATTTCCCAGAGAAAGGCTGAGAATGAGACCACAGTTTTCCTCAAAATAAATATTTTAGAATAGGCAGAAATATAATATAAAAAGTAGATGCATAATGCCAAGGAAGAGAGCACCAAGACTTGCTCAAATAGGCACTCAAGACTTAGTCAAATAATTAAAACATCTGAAATTTAACAGGAAAATTTCAGCTACTGTGAAAGTATCATTCCACTATAGCTCCGTATAGTTATCATATATCTGTCTTTGAATTTGAAATCATATGATTCATCTCAAACCCTATACCTAATGATGGCTCCCCTGAAGTGTTCATCTCATCTCATCCCATTCCGTCCCGTCCCGTCCCTTTAGCATTAAAGAACTGAGTTACACCGAAGGTAGCCGAAGGCAGTACATGGCCACATTGATACTCCCAGTATTACTCCCTACAGTAGGGAATAATCTGTAATGCCTAAACACAACTTTGATTCCATCCTCTCTACCTTAGCCACAATATTATTAGGCCTATTGACCTTGCTGTGTAGGTAGCAAACTACAACAAAGGCAACCAGTCAACACAAATACCCTAACAAACTGCCTCTTCATCCCCACCCCCCATTTGTTTGTTAACTATGGGGAAAGAGTTGAAGGACCTTCTCCACTGTAACATGCACAGGAATGGAACAGCAATGATAAGAACATACCCCCTGCTGCCACCAGGAAAAAGGAAGCACTGAATCTCTGCTCAAAAGGGCTGAACATTGGCAAGAGTGTTCTGTCACTTTTGAGCACACTAATCCACTGTGCCACTGAGTCCCATCAGAGGGATTTTGAAAACTTAAATGATTGAAAGCACAAGAGCACCTGCTCAAGGTTCCCAGCCAGCCCAGACATCCTAATTAGCTTTACACACACTCCCACTCAGAGGGAAGAGAGCACATACAGAAAAAGGACTGTCACACTGCTTTTCTCTCTTTCTAAAAGCGTAGCGGTGCTTCCCAGCTTTCCCACTGTGACACCTCTCATGGTAGTTAATTAGAATCATATCACTGATTGGACCCTGACAGACATTCGGCCTGTATCTTGCCACAACCCACTCCCCTCCCAGGCTAACATTAGTTGTGCAAAGCACCTCTCTGCTTCCAAAAGCTTTTTATAGTGTCCTGGACAGAAACTCCTCCTTGCCAGAAATGTAGGCCATATTGCCTCCCTCACAGAACATCCGCTCCACCTGTTTTGAGCTGCCTGACCTTTAGCAGCATTAATTCAAAATGACACTGCTCATTTAATGACATTTCTCTTGATTTTTGTTTTAGTCTCTTTTAATTATTTAACTCTGGAGCCCTTGGCTCTTTTCTTTCAACTGTAGGAGAGTTTGCCCCCTTTTCACAAAGCTGGTTTAGGACAGCACCTCAGCTCTATCCATTCTTGTCATTATCACATGAGCACAAAGGGCATTCACAGCAAATCAAAAAGAAGATGGGACATTAATCAAAGATGTTCCTTAATATGCAAAATATCAAAGAGAGAAATTGCAAAGTAGTTACAGACAATCTTTAGCAATGATTTGGAAGGAGCTTTCTTGACAGCTTTCTTTGTTCTGTAATCCAGCATTACACAGTAGCAAGGCCTCTTTTGGCCACAGACTGCAGTTCATCATTATTTTAGTTGCCTGACAAGCAGTTTACCACTCCCCCCCCCTTTGAAACTGGAGACATGAATTTGGCCATGATATTTTAGGTTATGGAGAATTCTGAAGGGGTCTATTCTTAGGGAGTAGAATAATCCCATTCTTCACCTAGGATCTTCATGCCACCGTAGATCCCATGGTTAACCAAGGCCTCCCTTCTGGAACCATATAACACGAGGGGAAAAAATATTGGGAAAAATTACATGAATGCCCAGAGACATGAGAGAACAACCATATTCAGCCTGTAATCCTATAACCACTAAATGTAATTCAGCTGTGAGATTTCCTGTCAAAGCAACCTACATGCAGACCAAGGATAACGGGAAAAAGCTGAACAACTTTAATCACTGTATATTTGTTAATCTCCAAACCAGTGAGACTTTTCAACCTAAAATGTAGAGCTTGACTGAATCCCTTCCAAGACAGATTATCCTAAACTGACCACTGTTATATAAACAACATCCTGATGTTTTTGTGAGACATTCTCTCAGAGAAATGTTTGGACAAGTAATATTTTGATTTAGCCTCCCAAATTCCTTTACACTCAGAGCTGTCAAGGACACAGTGACTTGGGTCACAAAGGGAGCTGAAGACTAGTTGTCATGATCAGTGATTCTTAAAGTGGAGGTAATTACCACCAAGGGGATAATTTTGGAGTATCCAGGGGATAATGGAACAATTTATAATTGCGTGTTTGAGGGTTGAGGATCCAGTCTGGGACTGCTGCTGCTGAGATTCTTGTGTAAAACAATAGAGTCCAGGGTTTTTGTGGTGGTAATGACATTATCTGAGAGTGGAAAAAAGAGTTATTGAGTTTAAGGACCACAGATCTAAGCAAAGGCTCATGACCAGAATACCAGCTCCTAGCCCATGAGCAGCAGCTCCATTTTTAAATAATCCCTTCTAAGAAAACTTGAGCAACAGAAATAAATCTTTAAAGTATACTATTCACATAGTACTTTTTTTTGAAAAAGGAGGGGATTAAATTCTCTAAGAAGACCAAATCATAAACATTTGTAATTTGCAAAAATATGATATTAAACTTTTAGTTTATCTTGTTTAATAAACTTAGGTTGGAAATTTGGAAAAGTTTTAATAGTGGAAGGTAAAGAAAAATAAGGTTTTCTGGTTTTGATAATCCTATAATAATGATATGGCAATGGAAAACCACAGATGAACAAAGCAATTGGGCATATTAGTGAAGCATAATTTTATGTTCTTATGTAGAATAGCTGTAATATGAGCTAGAAATTTTTGCACAGAAATACACAGAATTTTTTATTTTTTTAACAAAATTATTTTGAGTTTTAGAAACAGGTTTCATAAAATTAATTAGCAATGTAAGGATTGAGTAAAGAACAATTCATACCTGGATACTACTATAAATACAATAATCAATATTTTAAGATAAACTTATTCTGGTCTTTATACTTTTGATGGTTGTGTTATCATGATTACGTGATTGCAATTTGTTTGTTTCACAACTGGCAGGTATTTGTGATTGTTGCAACATCATGTGGTCATGTTGTCACCACCTGCATGCTTTTCAGCTGGCTTCCAGCAAGCAAACATAATGGAGAAAGTAGCAATAAAATTGCAAGTTGAGCTCACATGATATCACGTTTAACGATTGAGTGATTTACTTAATAACCACAGTAGAACTGTGCTCTTTTCTTTCTTTCTTTCTTTCTTTCTTTCTTTCTTTCTTTCTTTCTTTCTTTCTTTCTTTCCTTCCTTTCTTTCTTTC
>JANHZT010006958.1:329089-340497 GCA_032468215.1 Stegonotus admiraltiensis | reverse complement strand
AAATTAAAATATCGAACAAACAAATTAAAAGCAAATAAAACACCCTAAGCCAGCCCGGCTTGCTGAAACAGAAATGTTTTAAGGGCCCGACGAAAGGCACCATATAATTATAATTATAAATTATAAATGAAAGAGCTAAATTTATGTATGTATTCACGTCTGAATTGATATCATAAGAATTGTTCTAGATATATATGAAAGCAGAAACCATACCTACAACAAACCAATGAATAGTGATGACATATGAATGAAGTATGACTTTGGGAAACACCGTGCAACATTCTTAATGAACAAGAAGAAAGGGGGAAATTATTCCATTAGATGTCATAAATGGTGTGTAGGACATGCTGAGAGACTATAGAAAAAGAAATTGGGCTATTTGGTGATTCAAGGATTCTGGTAGGTGAGCATCTGCTCCAAAAATAGTCTGCTTGTTTTGAGTACAAGGCATAAATATCAGACTCTTCTTCTTGTGGTGCCATATCCATCATCGGACTTTGGCGATCATGTTGGCAATCCTATTTTCGTCAACAGCCATATGAAAAAGTGTTGCAGAGTTTTGTCCTGACTGGACATTCATATTCATATGAACAGTCTTTTATCAGACTGTTCATATGAATTCAGTGCAAAGTAATGTATTTAAAGGTGTTGTTGGATTTATTTATGATGAAAGAAAATTAGTGAAGAATTCAGTGGTGATGAAAAGTTCTTAATGTGGTGCTGACGATTTTTAGTAGTATTAGAAGAGTGGAATTGGGGGGGAAACTGTCATGGAAAAAAAGCAAGGAAGAGGAAGAATGAAAGTGTAAGTGATTACAGGAGCAAAAAAATGTATGTCCCCTATGAGGAAATATTGAACCACAATGGCACCGTGCAGGCTACTTTTGCTGACTGCCAGCTGCCTGCAATTTGGTAGTTCAAATCTCACCAGGCTCCAGGTTGACTCAGCCTTCCATCCTTCCGAGGTGGGTAAAATGAGGACCCAAATTGTTGGGGCCAATATGCTGACTCTGCAATCCATTTAGAGTGGGCACTATAAAGTGGAATATAAGTCTAAGTGCTATTGCTATTGCTATGGAAGAGCAATCTTCCAAGCAGAACGAATAGAAAGGGGGAGAAAAAGAAAGAGGATGGAAGTGCCATCAAAATGGACAGCAATGAATGAATGAATGAATGAATGAATGAGCTAATAAATAAATGAGTAAAAGAAGTTAAAGGCAAGGAAAAAGTATTGTATGTATAGAGAAGGGTTTTTAAATTTGTCAACTTTAGGTGAGTGGACTTCAACATCCAGAATTCCCCAGGTAGCAGCTTAAAGCTGCCAAGTTTGAAAAACACATACAGGCAGAAAAAAATTAAAGAACCTAGACAAAGAAATAAAGATATGGTTAAAATTAAAATAAATAAAGAAAATTCATTTTGATGGAAATAAAATTTTGTTTCAAAAGTGGGTAAAATTTTTTAAAAAGAAATCTCTAGCACAGACAATTTAAAAGCTATGAAATGAAAGAATGTTAGACCGAAAACTTTAGAGGTACAGGAACAATAGTGTTATGTGGAAGACTGATGTGAAAATAACTGCTATAAATATATACAGGTAGTCTTAACTTACAACTACAACTGATTCCCAAATTTCTGTTGCTAATTGAGCTGTTTGTTACATGAGTTTTGCTCTACTATATGACTTTTCTTGCCACAGCTGTTAAGTGAATCACTGCAGATGTTACCATATTTTTCGGAGTATAAGATGCACCTTAGTTTTTGGGGAAGAAAATAGGAGAAAAAAAATTCTGCCTCTGCCTACCAGGTATTCATCGGGGTACCGTCCTTAGCCTGGTCAGCTTCAGCACATTAGTTCGCTGGTTGTGAGGGTGTTTGGATATCAAAAGAGAAGGAATGTGCAACAAATTGCAAAATAAATATACAAAAAAGAATACTTAAGAAAAGTATCAAGCAAGTTGTGGTTGTATCAAGTAAATAAAGAAATGAGAAATGTAAAGAACAAAAGTTGGAAGGGACGTTGAAGTCCAACTCCTCTGCACAAGCAGGATACCCTATTCTATTTCAGACAAATGGTTGTCCATTTGTCTTTTTCTTAAAAGTCTCCAGTGATGGAGCACCTACAACTTCTGAAGGCAAGCCATTCCACTGGTTAATTGTCTCACTGTTAGGAAATTTCTCCTTAGTTTGCTTGTCTCCTTGATTAGTTTCCATCCATTGTTTCTTATCTTGCTTTCTGGTGCTTTGGAAAATAGGTTGACCCTCTCATCTCTGTGGTAGTCCCTCAAAGATTGGAACACTGCTATCATGTTATTTCTGCACTCTTTCCAGAGTCTCTACATCTTTTTTTATAACATGGTGACCAAAACTGAATGCAGTATTTTAAGTGTGGTCTTATTAAGAATTTATAAAGCAGTACTAATACGTCACATGATCTTGATTCTATCCCTCTGTTAATCAACCTATGATTGCATTAGCTTTTTTGGCTCTGTTGCATATTGTTGGCTCATATTTAAGTGATTGTCCACTAGGATCCCAAGATCCCTCTCACAGTTACTGCTATTGAGCCAGGTTTCACCTAATCTGTGCCTGTACTAGTGGTGGGTTGCCCCCGGTTCTATAGAACTGGTAGTAAAACTGGCAGGAGGCTCCGCCCACCATCCCCGACGTCATCAGGAAGCTTCTGCGCATGCGCAGAAGTGGGCACGCAAGCAAAGCAAGTGTGTGCGCGGCCCCTTGCAAACCGGTAGTAAAAGTAAGAAGAACCCACCCCTGGCCTGTACATTTGATTTTTCTTGCCCAAGTGTAAAATCTTACTTTTCTCTATCTTGAATTTCATTTTGTTAGATAGTCTGTCGAGATCCATCTGGATCTTGAGCCCATCTTCGGGAGTGTTGGCGATTCCTGCCATTTTATTGTTGTCTGCAAATTTGATGTGTTCCCCTTTTACTCCCTCATCTAAGAAGCAAGAATAATTTGCAACAATAGAGAGGTATGACAAGATATAATGAATGCTCTTGGTATAAACAAGATGTCCTTTTCTTTTTCTTATTTCACACCTTTAGTTTCTTTGATTGACAATTTTCCCTTCCCTTTTGGCACTTTGCATAGTCCTGCTTACTCTCAAAGGGAATAAAAAGATGGATATGTAGGTATGTAATATAATGTGAGTACACTGTACAGAATTCATTTGGGTCTATTATTTGTCATGTACAAATGCAAGCTCTTGAGAAGGAATAGATGATTCATAAGGCAAATGGTATACCATCTGCTTGCTTCTCTTTCTCACTGGCATTTTTTTTAACTGGAACAGAGGGGATAAAAACCTCTGGGGTTGCTAGGCAACTGCAGGGTGGGATATTAACCACTTCTAGGACAACTTAGAACTATTAAAAAGATTTTCATGCAACAGTCTACATATCATAATTTTATTCATCAAAGCTAATAAAACTAGGCACGTTGTTGATAGCACACGCTACATTTTCTTTTAGTTGAAGATCTATCTATCTTGATTTGAATACTTCTATACTGCATACCCAATTAGCAAAGAAATCTTCAAAAGTGTTCTGGTAAGCAGCTTTTATCACCAGCTACAATATTCTGGGTTACTTGAATGCTGCTGCTATGCTCTTCAGGGTAAGAAAATATATATATTTATTTCCCTCTTTTTATAGTTTTAGCTTTGGTACTGTTTTGAGGAGGACAGTTTGTAGTTCCAAACCCCATCAAATCTGGGTTATTATACTGCAAAATGCAACTTTAGAAATACATAAGAATGCAATCAGCACACATATAAACTTGTAAGTGTGATTAAAGTTTATTGGAATTTTGTATGCACTGCTGTTGCTGCTATAAAGCTGAATAATTTGTGCATATTGCATAAAAAATAATCCCATAGTACACCTCAATTATTTCAAATTATCACTGTGCAGTGTTTTCATTTGAGCTAGACTAAATTCTAACAATGTCAAAAATACACAGAAATCCTGAAGAAACCTATAATTACACATACAAAGAAATGTATCATCAAAGAAATATTGCTAACACGACACTGTTTGCATAAAGACCAGACATGTACTTTTTTCTGCTACTGGAAGAACATTTGAGTTTTTAAATATCATCCACTTCTAGACACTGTAAAAACCTGGCCAAATTGATCTGTTCCTAGTAAAGGAAAAACATGAAAAGGCGCAAGATTGTTTGATATAATCATGGTTAGAGGCTCTGCTATAACTCTGTGATTGGAAAAAGGCCATTCAGCTTTACCGCCACCACCATGAATAATAAAATATGGCTAGAACAATATGAAGAAATGGAAACCTAGCTGATAGATTGCATTTGCACAGAAAAGAAAAACGAAAACCCATATGGCTCCATGCATGCTTCAACTACATAGCACCACAGTTACAGCAAAACAATCAGCTTAGAACAGGCTTTTCCCAGTGGAAACATACAAAATGTTTGTGCATGAATCATTCCATTTATATAGACTATCTGTCTGCAAATCACCCATGTTTAATCCACAGCATATTTTTGGGATGTTTTGATCTATAAATGGAAAAAAAGAAGAGCTGTTTTATTCTATGTATGGATCAATATGTGGCTGCTCAAACAGAAATGGTGGTGCATCAGGAAAAAAGCCAAGGTCCATATTAAAAGGTAAAGGTTCCCCTCACACTTATATACTAGTCATTTCTAACTCTAAGGGGTGGTGCTCATCTCTGTTTCAAAGCCGAAGAGCCAGTCCTGTCCGAAGACATCTCTGTGGTCATGTGGCCGGCATGACCAACCCCAAAGGCGCATGAAATGCTGTTATCTTCCCACCAAAGTGGTCCCTGTTTTTCTACTTGCATTTTTTATGTGCTTTCGAACTGCTAGGTTGACAGAAGCTGGGACAAGTAACGGGAGCTCACCCCATTACGCAGCACTAGGGATTCGAACCGCTGAATTGCCGACCTTTCAATCGACAAGCTCAGCGTCTTGGCCACTGAGCCACTGTGTCCCCTAAGGTCCATATTACAGAAGGGGAAAGGAGGTGAGAGACTAAGAGGGGAAGAGAGAGGCGAGGAACTGGTATGAATCTCTTGCCCAAATTATTCACAAAATCACTCTAGGATTCTTCCAAGACATTTCAAACTTGGGTTTGGCTGAACTCTAGTACAATGCTGGATTTTATTTTTGCTCAATCACACCTGATCCAAAACGGTTTGGCTGAACTTTTGAAGCTTGATGGTTTATTCTAGGATTTTAAATAAATAAATAAATAAACAAACAAACAAACAAACAAATATATTTTGTAAAACATAAAATAGTCTATTCTGTTCTGCACTCTCCCTCATCTTGAGCTAAGGTAAGTGAATTTACATAAGGTAAGGCATTTACATAAAATCACATGGCTTATGTGATTTCCAATACTAATGTATCTAAGTAATTACATTATACAGGAGTTTCTATAACATGCAAATAATATATTGCCATGAAGGTTAAACCAAATTTGGCTTCCTATTATTAATAAACAATATTGTGTTTTATTTTTTTGCCTCACGTTCTGCTACTATTTGTCTTGGATAGGACTTAAATGCTATGAGAACCATTATAGTTCTACTCCTCGAAAGCTTCTCTATTATCATTTATCTCAAAACTTTCCTCAAGCACTAAAATATCTTTTCTAAATCTAGCTAGTACTATGCATATCATTATGTAGAAAATCTGTACAAGTTAGAGAAATTTTCAGAATATTGAGTTCCGCACCTATGACTTTGAATTTCTGTGATTAGATAAGTCTAGTGCTTATAAAACATGAATTATGTTCAGTATGTGATGTGTCAAAAATCCAGCAGATTACATTGATAGGTTGAGTTAACAAAAATTGCTTTGTCTCCTACTTCTTACATTGTTAATATTCATCTTGGAGTACAACTCATAATTTTAAATTACCAATTAGCGGTTCAAACATAGACACAAAGGTTTATTGTGGTCAATGAACAGAATTGAACTGGCCCTTCATTTTTTATCCAACAGTAATACTGACATCATACAGATGAACAGTGGTGAAAGTATCTTAATAAAAACTGGAATATTTCTCTAGATGGAAAATATTGCCTGAAAAAATTGGGAAAAGTTTTTTTTGTCTGGTCGATAGATGGATTTACATTTCAGTGAACACTTTATCACTGAAGCAAATACCTTGATACAAGACAGACTGATGTTGTCAACTCAAGTCACAAAAGAGCTACTAACACTAAGCTAGAAGTGATGTGCCCTCCTCTGTGAATGTATATTTTTAGCTGAATTGCATAACTCCCAACCTGTGTGGAAAACACATTTCTGCTTGCATGAACAAAGTTGCACTTTAGAACTGGATGCTAAAACAAAAAGCAAAACAAGTCTTAAAATCATTTTATATACATATACATATACATATACATATACATATACATATACATATACATATACATATACATATACATACTCAATTTTAAGTATATGGTGCAGTGGTGAAATCCAATTTTTTTTACTACCAGTTCTGTGGGCATGGCTTGGTGGGTGTGGCTTGGCGGGTATGGCAGTGGAAGGATACTGCAAAATCTCCATTCCCACCCCATTCCAGGGGAAGGATACTGCAAAATCCCCATTCCCTCCCCACTCCTGTGGGAAGGATATTGTAAAAGCTCCATTCCCACCCCACTCGAGCCAGCCAGAAGTGGTATTTGCTGGTACTCCGAACAAACTCAAACTTTCCACTACAGGTTCTCCAAACTGCTCAAAATTTCTGCTACTGGTTCTCCAGAACCCGTTAGAACCTGCTGGATTTCACCTCTGATATGGTGGTAGAAAAACAGAAAATAGAGAAAGAAGTTTCAGATATTAGTTGTAGAAATATTCTCTGCCAAATATATGCCTGTCTGTGAGATAGCTGACATCAGTCTGACGGTACATTATCAACTTATCAATTTTATGTATTCCTGAAATATTTGCTACCAAATAGCTCTTGTAATTCTATGTCAAATAAATTGACACTACCTGTATTTTGATACACATGGAAAGAATTCAGTCTTTCAGCTGTAATTTGACAATAATAAATATCAGTAAGAGGAAAGTCACACAAAAGTTGTTAGTGTGTGCTTGGGTTCAATTCCAAATGGTTAAATGTTTAGCATTCATGTGTCAATGACCAAATGTCAGCATTTTCCATACTGCAGATAGAAAAAGAAGCTATGGCTAAAAGAACCTGGCTTGGAATTTGTTTAAATGCTGGGCTTAAATCCTTGACAGACTTCCCAAGAGGGGTCTTACTTCCCTCTTTGTATCTTGAAAGGAGAGTTAGGCATTTGTTTTAGTGGTAACACAATGAGGCAATCCAATAAAATTCAGGAAATATCAGCCCAGTCTCTATTTTATGACATTATCATAGAGTATTTTTAAAATATTAAGGTAAAGGTTGCCTTGCACATGCGTGCTAGTCATTTCCTGCTCTAGGGGTGGTGCTCATCTCCGTTTCTAAGCCGAAGAACCAGCACTGTCCGAAGACGTCTCCATGGTCATGTGGCTGGTATGACTAAACACCAAAGGCGCATGGCGTTACCTTCCCACCAAAGTGGTTCCTATTTTTCTACTTGCATTTTTTACATGCTTTCAAACTGCTAGGTTGGCAGAAGCTGGGACAAGTAACGGGAGCTCACTCCGTCAGGCGGCACTAGGGATTCGAACCGCTGAACTGCCAATCTTCTGATCGACAAGCATCTTAGCCACTGAGCCACCACATCCCTATTACTAGGCCTTAAAAGTGTGATAGCAACTATCCTTCCCCTTTTTATTTGCCTTCTCTGCATAGGAAAAAGAACCCAGGGTCACATGTTATTCTATCAACCAATAAAAATAACAGAACGATGTGATGGCTGTACTTCTCCAGTTCAAGTTTACACTGAACTCATTGAAGGAGCAACATAACTGATTTGTAATACACACATACACACAAACACACACAAAACTTTAGAACCTCAGAACTGGAAAGGAGCATTTAAGCTGTCTCCTCAAGTGTAGTAATCCAGTCAAAGATTACTATCTAGATTATTAACTAAAAAACAATCAAGTGGATCACTGAACAAACCTACTCAAGAGTTCTCAGTTGAGGCACAAATGACTAGATTTAAATTATCATACTTTGCATCTAGTATTGAAGAACTAGCTCTCTGGAGAAGTCTATAATGCTGAGAAAGGTGGAAAGTAAGTGAAGAAGAAAACTGGCATCAAGGTGGATGGACTCACTTAGAGTAGAAATCAGTGCAGCAGTGGAAGACCTAAAGGATTAGGCTGGGGACCAATCATGCTGAGAAAAATCTATCTACAGTATGTAGCCATTAAGAATTGACACTGACTTGATGCCAATCAATTAATTTAGATTATGTTTATAGAATTATAGAAGAGGTCAAATACAACATCAAATGCGCGTATTTTAAACAGCTGTTCTCTGTTCAATGTGTGGTGTGCCAAGCCAGTGCCCTGCAGATGGTATAATCCCATCACCTCTAACTAATGGGGCTAGGGGGATGGATCCAGGCTTGGAAAGCTGCCAAAACAGCAGAGATGCTAGATTCCCAACCTAGGGCAAGCTGTGCAAAGATTATTCCTTGCCACAAATCTATATAATTTAGAAACAAATGCATAAATAATGATTTAAGGAGAAAACAGTAAAATTGGTGTTCTTGATTATTTATTGCATATAACAACCGAAAAGTAATAAAACTTTAATGGGGTTAAATGTCTATGGGGATTCTCAGTCATCCAGGTCACGGTTCTCCCAAAGGTGCTTTTTCAAGAGGCAACTGGACTTTCTTGCTTTTCCTAGAAGACATTTCGCTTCTCATCCAAGAAGCTTCTCCAGCTCTGACTGGATGGTGGGGAATGGAAGGATTTATATTCCTTGCAGACAACTGGCCATTTGTATCCTTTTAGAGAGACATTCTTTAATGGGGTTAAGTTTATATATTTCAACAGAAGCCAAACACTTGGCTTTTCCACGTAAAAATGTTTTTCACATAAAAAAGTCTACATCTGTGGCATTATATTACATCATAAGACTAAACATTGACACTATATTCTTTTGCTTTTACTAACACTGTTCCTAATAGCTAATAGTGATGTAGCATAGAATTTTTGTGTCAATGCCATGTCCCCAGATGAGAAAATTATGGATTTCCTTTACTTCCTGTTTATATATGGCTAAGAGAACAGCACAGGCTCTTTTAAAAATTCAGTGCATGTTCGATAAAAAATATCCTTCTCTTTCCAGCTTGACTGAATCCAACCCTTTGTATCTCTGACTTTACCTTCACTGGTGGAGAAAATGCACAAACAAGTACATTATTGCAAGTCAGAGAGCTGGATAATACAGAACAAAGATAGGAGTACTGCCAGTTCACACAGCTAGTTGTTAAAAAAAACACTCATTATTCAGGTTTAGTTGACTTGAATGTTTCCCATTTCAAAAATAAAAGGCAAGGATATTACGTTTCTCCAGAAACTTAACATTACTGTTACAAGTAAATAACAGTAATAAGTAACAGTATACTGCTGCACATAAGAATCACTATATTCACATTGCTTGCATAGTTTTTTAAAATCTTGCAATAATTTCATATTGATTAAGGTAGAATAATTGTCAGAAGTTCACCTGGTTTAAACATATGTGGTTTTGAGAGTGGATTTCAAAGTTTCATTTATTACCCAATATATTGAAATAGATTGTCTGTAGGTTATTATTAAATACAGTCAAGTCTTTTGATTAAATATATTACCACTGAGGCTCAAAAACAAGGTCACCTGTGTTTTGTAATATAATTACTTGACACTGGAAAAGCTATGGGAACAAAAGGAACAGGTTGTGTCTCCAGGGACAGAAAGCACAGTTTTCCCTGGAAGCACACTAAGTAAGGTATAAATATAGTTAGCAAAAGGGCATGCAAGGTAAAACAACTGTTTTATCAAAATTAAAAATAGCTGCTTTTCAATTATTTCTTTTCCATACCTGATGGCATGATGGCCCAAACTGACAAATGCTGTTCTTACTATTCCCTCGGAATGTGCATGTGGCATAGATATAACCAAACTGGTAACTTAATGTATACTTTCATTTCTCTAAAATGTTTTTAAATCATAATTAAATGTCTCCCAAAAGCTTCCTTTTACTGCCTTCCAAAAGACAGGTAAGTAGGGCACCATCTGGATCTCTGAGAAAAATCTTTGAGAGTAGAGTGTTAAAAAGGATGAAGCATAAGCTTAAAAATATCATGTTGGGTATGTCAAGATAAACATAAAACAAAACTGAAAAATGATAAGGCCGTAGGTATTAATGTTCCAACTGGAGGAATGTTAAAATGTGGCTGTGGTTTGCTTCTACAACCTGTGTAGTTTTTGTCATTCTGTGTGTGTGTGTGTGTGTGTGTGTGTGTGTGAGAGAGAGAGAGAGAGAGAGAGAGAGAGAGAGAGAGAGAGAGGGAGAGAGAGAGAGAGCGCGAGTGCGCGCGCACGCGCGCGCACGAGCTGTACTCAAAGGGAAAGGTAGTAAGAATGAAAGCAAAACTTACAGGGCATTAGCTTCTTAAATATCTGTCGGAAGATATTTTGCAGAATTCTAACTGCAAGGGCAAAGAATGCGACCATGAAGAGACTGTGGGAAGATTTTTGCTCTTAAGTAGGTCACTGAAAAATGTATGAATGTGAGAAATGTATGTTTGCTTGCTTAGAGAAAGTGTAACAAGCCTGAATTATGGAATGGTATTTCTGGGAATTGAGTTGGAAGTTGATGGTTTAATGAAGTAAGGTGTGAAAATAAATGGAATGCTTACAGAATAGTTTAACTAAGATAAGATATGTGATTTTTCCCTTGGTTCTCTAATGTTGTTATGATTGGGATTAGAATATAGCTTGTTGGTTCTGTTCTTAATGACTTCTATTTGGCAGGAGAAAATATTGTAAAATCTGATAACTAGTAGATCCATATGTAGAATAAGTTTCTATCATCCTAGCCTCAATTTTCCTAATGGAAATTGATGTGGGGCATGGACTGTGTCCATCAAGACTGCTTCATTCTTGAAAAGTACTGCAGTTTTTCTTGAAAGTTTACATCTCCATGGGCAACTTTTCATCAAAATCGATTACTGCAAAATGCTAACAACAACATTACTGAAATTATCTAAGCAACTAAGCAACACTAAGTTTTTTTTCACAACACACATTTTAACAGAGGATAATCTAGAATCCTATAAACCATTCATAAACCTGAATTCAGTAAAAATAGCAAACAAAATTGCTTTAAGAAAAGGATGTTGGAATGGGCGTTGGTCTTACCTGATACGCCCTTTCTCTATAGGTCAGTCACGGCAGTCAGGCATGGGTAAGACCTGGAC
>JANHZT010006958.1:260959-272870 GCA_032468215.1 Stegonotus admiraltiensis | reverse complement strand
CCTTCCTGTCCTTCCTTCCTCTCTTCCTTCCCTTCCTTCCCTCCCTCCCTCCCTCCTGCCAACAGACTATTTCACTAAGTGTCTAATTACAAGTTCCAGAATAAAATATAAATATGAAGTCATGGAACTGGGACCATCCATTTCATCTGGCTTCCAATTACAAACCCAAGGCAAATACTCTTCAGTGACAGATAATTAAGTAGTCTGTAAGAGTAAATGCCACACAATATTGTGGATGCCTGTCAAGAGTGATATTGCTCATCAACAATATCAATCTAGTCCATTATTTTCAACAGTAGCTATTGTAAGTATTCTAGAAATCAAGTTAAGAATGGCATCTGAAATGTTTGAAATGTTTTGTGGATTTGAAAGTTGTGGGTTAAAATTTTCACTTGGTTTCAGATCTAAGGCTGAATGGCTTTGGATCAGTTGCTGCAAACAGCCTAACCTGCTCAGGTAAGGAAATCAATGTGAATCACTTTTCCCAAAATGAGATTTTCTCCATTGAAGAAGCCTACAAGTCTTTAAAAACTTGGCTTTGCTTCCAGCCCTGGGGTTTGTGTTGTTTGGCACCAGGCAGGCAGGCAGGCAGGCAGGCAGGCAGGCAGGCTGGATGGCTGGATGGCTGCCTGCCTTCCTGCCTTTCTCTGTCTTTCTTCCTTTCCTTCTTCCTTCCTTCCTTCCTTCCTTCCTTCCTTCCTTCCTTCCTTCCTTTTCTTTCTGATTGATTTTGTCCATGCATATATGTCCTTTTCTTTTTAACCTTCTACCACCCTTCTTTTTAATTTGTATGATGCCCAGAGTCATTTTAGAAAATTCTAAATTTAATGTAATAATAATAATAATAATGATGATGATGATGATGATGATGATGTAATTAATCAATGAGCAAAATCTGATGCTGGAATAAAAGAGATAATGATCACAACTTTCATGATTGACAGACTTATGTTTTCTTATTTAAAATCCACTACATCTACTTAATTCATGGAACGGAGAAAAGGTTGAAACTTTATACAAACTATCTTGAATTCCATGATAAAATCAGCATATAAAAACACTTCAATTAGAACATCAGATTACTATTAAATATTGCATATGAACTATATCAGTTTGGGAACCTGGCAATGCATAAATAGTTCTGCATGTATTTCTAAACAGTAAACTGAAACATTAAATACAATATTAAATATATACTGTCACTTTGTTTTTAAAATAAAAAAAACCCTGACAAACACAGACTTTAATGTATGCAAGTTTATAATGCTTTCTTGCTCTCGCTATGGGAATTTCACCGTGTAAATGTAAACTTTTAAAAAAGTGCTAGTATAATGCAAATACAAATATGTGTGTTGTTCAGCGTTTCCTAGTGTACCTCCAAGACTCAATCAGGTTTTGTATCATAGAAATCACTGCTCTACTGCCTTAGACTTATTCAACAGTAATTACTTCACCCTATTTATAAAAGGCAAAGTTGAGGACTATTTCAAAGCACATCAATGCTATCCTCACCTCTTCTTTTATTCCCCTCTTCCACTCAGTAAACAAAAGAACAAGCCATGAAATTGCCTGATTCCAACTTAACACATCCAGTCAGATATTTCATAGCTCTTACGCTGCAACAGCAATAAAGCAAACGCTTACCTGTGAAATCTTAAAAATACATTCATTTGTTTGCTTAACCTAAAGGATAGTCTTGATCATCACCAGAGGCAATATAATCATTGAAATCAAACCTATTTTATGTATTTCTATAGTTTGGGGTGGGATGGAGGCTGAATGTGAAGCTTAGATTATTTAGATGCCCGTATAATTAAACAACCTCTTACCCATCAAGGGCGCCAGAGTCAATTTTCCACTATTAATTTCAGTCTTTATAAATGTCAAAAACCAAAACTAAGCAACATAATGACTTAGCGTGATGTGTGAACTCAGCCTTAAACTGATTTTGAAGAAAGGTTTATATGGTGGTAAGGGGCAAGAGGAACGGATGCCCAAAATATCTGCAGGACATCATGTAACCCACTGTTTATATGCAAATAATGACATGAAAATCAGAAAGGGTTCTTTTCTGCTTGTCTCAGCCATTACACAAAGAATTCTAAATTATTTATTATAAATTCTATAATTTATACTGTAATTTATTTATTATAAATTTTAAATTACAATTCTAGGAGCCGTGGTGACACAGTGGTTAGAATGCAGTATGGCAGGCTGACTCTGCCCACTGTCAGGAATTTGATCCTGACCAGCTCAAGGTTGACTCAACCGTCCATCCTTCTGAGGTGAGTAAAATAAGGACTCAAAGTGTTGGGGGTAATAAACTGACCCTGTTTAAAGAGTGCTGTAAAGCACTATGGAGCAGTATATAAGTCTAAGTGTTATTGCTATTGATTATTGCTATTGTTATTAGCTTGGCACGCTAATAACAATGTGTACCAGCTACTGTTGACTAGTTTCAATTTTACATGGAAATCAAAGTATGAGCAAGACAATTTTACACACACACACACACAAACACACACACACACAAACACACACACACACGCTAGAAACAGATTGGAATTAAGCGAGTGACAAATATAAAAACTGCATTCCTTTGAGCCTGTTCTGCTTCTATAGATGATGCCTTTCAGCTTTCACCATACTGTTGAGGAAAAAAGCTCCATAATATTGAAAAGGAAAAAAATCTCAACAAAAAAATAGTGTTATAACTTAGAAAGTGAGACATAGTCATCAGAATCTATTGAAATGCCCAGGACTCATTTCTACTATTGGTAAATATGAAATACGGAAGAAAAGAAATATAGCTCCGAATCTAAGATAGGAATAGGCAGAAGGGTAAAATGAATAGAACAGGATCCAATTTTTTTCCTTGGGATTTTTAAAATTCTGTTCTGTTACCTTTTTTAGGAGGAATTATTTCTTTTAGTTAAGCTTATGTTATTTGCATAATTCAACAAACATTTTTTTTCACTCAATTTGAACATGTATGTATTATATGTACTAGGCTGAATTTCTGAGAGGGATAACAAAGTGCTAGGTTGATGCAACACCTAGTAGCAAATCTGGTTTACTCCATATAAAGTCTGAAATAATGTTCAATTATACATTAAATTTGAAAGCCTTTTATTATGAGCTGTTTTTGTTTTGTTTAATAATCTCATTCTGTCATATTTCTTCATTCTTAGATAGATCTTGTCATTAAACTGAAGCTAAATGTATATTGTGCTTCTTACCTATTTGTACTAAACTGCATTTTTTTTATTCTGATGGTTTTTATGAGACCTTGTAAAAAAAGTTACAAATCTTGTGTCTCTTGTTTTCCAGCAAGATTAGTAATAAGAGATTTCTATGCAATACCAATAATTATATGACTATGACAACTATGACTATGTTTAACCTAAAACAAAATTTCCATGTTCTTTTTCTTTTAAATCATCTTGCTATATTTCAATTCTGGCTAATTTAAATATAAATAATTGTTCAGCTATGTTTGTAAATGCATATAATATGTCCATGAGTGTGTGTGGCATCAGGGATACTTATATTCAAGTCCAACCTTAGCCAAAATGTGCTGGGTTATTTGTTTTATGATCCATTTGTATGAACCCTAACCAGTGGTGGGTTGCTACCTGTTTGCCCCAGATCAGACGAACTAGTAGCGGCAACGGGCTCCACCCACCCGCCCGGATGCTTCCACACATGCGCAGAAGCATCGTGCACATGTGCCCACAAGCGAACCGGTAGTGATGGGTTTTGAAACCCACTACTGACCCTAACCCTATTCACAGTTTTCCCAGTCATACTAAGGTTCAAAAGTATTAATACTATTTATATCGTGCTTCTTCAAAATACAATTTTTACTTCCATCGAATGTCACAGGAAATACTATGCTCTATTCCACGGGTCTCTAACTTCGGCAACTTTAAAACTTGTTGACTTCAATTCCCAGAATTTTGGGAGTTGAAGTCCACAAGTCTTAAAGTTGCCGAGCTTGGAGACCCCTGCTCTATTCTGATCTTTGTAGATATAGACACATCACAGCACCCAAAATATCTTTTCCATGGTCTGCTCTACAAGTTCTAGTCTACTTCTAGGCTGCATGTTTTTTTACTGATGGTTGATCCTAAAAGACAAAAATTATCTACCACTTTTATATCTTGATTATCAATTCTAAGGCAGGTTGTTGCATCTGTTGTCATTAATTTTGTCTTTATATTCAATTCCAATTTTAAAATCAGACTAATCAATTTTCCTTCATATATTATCAGCATATACATTGAATGAATAAGGAGACAATATATAATCTTGTCTCATTCTTGACTGATACAATCAAAGGCCTTTCTATAATCAATGAAGCATGTATTGACTTTTTTTCAGTATTCTTCTTGTTGTTGATTATTCCAGCCTACAACAATAAAGAGCTGGAATTCTGGCTCTGCCTGTTCCTTGATCTTGGCTATCTTGTCAGGCTAAGAGAGTTAAACTCCTATCTCCCAGGTTTGGGGGGTGGCAGGCAGAGAAATGGAAGGAGAGAGCACCACATAGAGATCCTGAAAGAAGGCAGGATAAAAAAAGTCTACTAAATAAATAAAATACAACTGCATTTTCTACTTTTAGAAAGCAATATCTATACGTTGATAGCAAGAGAATAATTAATGTTGTATGGAGATGGAGAAGAATATAAAATAATATAGAAATAAAGAAAGTTAACATGTAACAGCGTGGGCTTATGCTTAACACTACTCACAAATAACATATGGAAATAATGAGATATGCATAAACTCAGTGAGTAATTAACTTTTGGCAGGAGATCTAAATTCAATGCATTAGGCTTGTTTTCTTGTACTTCTCTGTCAGGCATGCTGCTTGTTCAGTTAAGCAATCTTGGGATTCATGTCCATGTGCAGGTGGACAATGAACATTAAACATCGGACATCAATTCAGTCATCTGTAGATGATAACCTCGGTTTTATTTCCTTTCAAGACTTCTAGGACTTTCTTTACAGTTCTGAATATAGCATATTGCAGTGTTTTTAGTACAGTATTACAGATTTTATTGGACATACCATACAACCTGCTGCTGAATTGGCCTTTTGAAATTCATCAAAGCTCTCTCATGATGATGGATGAGATACAGTAAAGTGGACAGATGGCAGACCACAATTGGCTAGAAGATTGTTATTTGGCTTGCAGTAACAAACTGGCAACAGTTTCTGAACCTAACTGCTTAACCACAGTATCTCAATAACCGCACTTGAATTAAGCTATCACAACCCTTGACCTGTAAAACATTCCCTCTCCCTCTCCCTCTCCCTCTCCCTCCCTCCCTTCCTCCCTCCCTCCCTCCCTCTCTCTCCGTATGGCAATTTCACGGTGCTCTGTAATTTCTGCCAATATTGTTTAAAGTCGGGGTATCCAACCCTGGCAACTTTAAGTTTAATAGACTTCAACCTCAGAGTTGCTGGCTGTGGAATTTTGGCAACTGAAGTCCACAAGTCTTAAAGTTGCCAAGGTTGGATCTCCCTGCTTTAAGGGTTTAGAAGCTAACCGGAAGCAGAAAGGAAGAAAAGCTAAAACCAAAACTAGAAGATATTTACACCATTCTCAAGAAATCATACATCAGCAGGTCACAGCTCAGCAGTAGAAAGAGCTTGACAGTATATGAATATGCTCCCAAGATCAGTTCTCACCAACTCCAAATAGAGTTGCCACTAGAATGCTTGACAAAGCAATGGAAGAAAGCAGGTTTGTTTATGTGTAAGGATTTTTTCAATCAAAATGAACTTTCTGGAAGAAAAATGTTGACTTCTCTATGAATGAAATGCAAAATTGTATTGCAAATTTCCGACTAGTGGGAGTAAAAACATAAAACTACCTTTCACTTAGGCTTAGTTCACATATATTTTCTTCCTCTGGCTTCTTATATATACATTAATATGAATGTTTACATCAGTATGAGCATGAGATTTGAAACTGAGAGTTCTTATATATGAGCATCTTTATTATTATAGAATCTTTTCTCGCCCTTTCACATATAAACACATCACGACAAAGTTTTTAACATCCCTTCAGCTTCTGCAAAGGTCATCTGAATAATTAGTATGAGCAAAAAATATCATAAATACAATAGACTGCATTAAATTAATCCTACCAAAAGATCTCTAGTTTAGAACAGCCTTAATTAGAGCATTCCAGTTGGTGAAAAGAAGCAACTTTATAAGATCAATGCCATTTTAAGTTGGCTGTTCAATATAATGAATGTAATACAAACTGTAAAGGTAGTATACTACTTTATTACCCATGTCAGGAATCATTAAGCAATTTCAAGGTTAAATTAGGCTGATTGTGGTGGAGATTCAGCTGCTTTTGTGTGATATGTTATATAAAGAAACAAATACTCAACTGAATCTTCCCTGCTGATAGACAAATTAGTTTGTAAAATTCATTTTTCCCCCCTCCAAACTGCTTAGTATTTTACATAAGAGGGAATTAAGGAAAGGAACACTGAGTTCAGGCAAGAGATACACCACACAAAATACAACATTAATTTGAATTAATGTATCTAAAACCTTCCTATGAAATGCAGCAAAAGTTTTTCCTCAAAGTATAAATATTTCAGCAAGCTTATTATGTAACCAACTGAATCTCAAATGAAAGATACACATACAGAAGAAATTTCTCTAAGTACTGAATAGCAATGTTTGAAACTACAATATTACTCCAAAAATGATTGTGGGCATTACTTTTTTGAAAAATGCAAGGAGGTCTGAAGGTACATGCTAGTGTTACCCCAATTCTGTTATTTTGAAGCCCACAAGGCTTTCTCTGATTATAAGAGACTAAAATCAGAGTTTACTACCATTTGGAGGTTGAAGCACATAAAATCTTAATATAAGGCAGAAAATATCATAATGTGATAAAAATGAAAAACAAAATTTGACAAAACTCCACCAATCAGAATCAAGAAAAACACTAGCAAATCTTGCTTGTAAATGTATGTATCCCATGCTGTAATTCAATTCATATCTGTGTCAGACCCAGGCTACTTCCCTAAAACTATTTAGTTAGACCCCGGCCCACCAAAAAGGTGCTAATCCTTGATACATGTGATATGCAAATGGTTTAAAACACTCAATCACCTCTGGTGTCTCATTTAGGAGAAATGAAATTAGATCTCTTGCAATGCATAAAGCAACTTAATGAGAAAATAAAAACTGCCACTTAGAATTTCCCAACATAATTCTGTGAGAAACTAAAACACATTCTCCATAGATTCATGTGAAAAGAAACTTTTCCCCCATTAACTAAATTGAAACAAAGCCAAAAGTATGTAGATAATTTGCTGAAGCTAGTTAAAAGCATAGTCAATAGTTTTGCTTTTTAAAGCTCCACTCAGCAATTCTAAAATCTGGTTCTCTTTATATAAAGTTCTATATGCTAATTAAGCAAAACGAATTTTCTTTCAAAATCAACTAAACAGGTTGGAATAAAATTACATGCTAGATTAAAAATGAGATTTAAAATATTCACAATCTGGGCAAACAGACATTAAGAAGGAGCATCAATTATTGCAGCATATAATTGGGAAGTAGGGAATGAATGGAAATTTAAAATCAATATATCATGGTACTTTATTATGAAGCAAAGTGCCTGCATTAATGTTTCAAAGGTAGCATTATACAAAGGCCTGATATCTCAAATACTTTTTAAACCTAGAGCTCTATAACCATCATTAAATGCATTAATATTTTATATGGTACTTTTCAAGAAATATGCAGTTTCCTGTTGATCGTAAAGACAAGTATGTTTAGAAAATAAGCTTGAATCATTAACCTACAGATTGATACCAGTATATATATATATATTAACTGCAATGGCATGTTCCAGTAAGTATTTTTTTCTGTATTTTAAGAAGTCTTCTCTATGTTGGAGATGAAATAAAAGAAAGACATTTCCTTTTATTCTGAGGAAAAAATGAAACAACATTTCTTATTTATTATAAGAAAATTGAAACAATGGATTACAAAATACTGTTTGAATAGAAAAATTAATGGAATCAATTGACAGAATGGGAAGATAAATCTGTTCAGATGATCTGATGCTGTTGAAAGGAATTTTAAAGAGACAATCAGAATTATGTGACATTGGAAAGGTTTTATTAAAGAGCTAAAATATTCTGTTTCAAATAACAATTTGGGTGCTATATTATCTAAATAAATCATTTGCTTTCTTTTAAAGTTACCTGTGTTCTTGCTGAGTAGATTCCAAAGAGAGTTGCTATGCTCCTAGGTGTTGGATAACCAGCTATATAACGAAAGGCATCCTACAGATATCCATAAATCAATAGGGGCGATGGTACCATAATTGGGAGATTATTCTCCCATATGCATGGGACAAGCATAAAGAGAAAACTTAAGATTCGTTGGACTGAATCTTGATCTGCAGTGGCCACAATCTTTTAAGAGATCTTTAGATACATGACAGTAACTAAAAAAAAGGTTGCAGTTCAAAATAAAAGTTATTTAGCAATATTTAAATTACATATAAAGCAAGCATATGGAGAAATAATTCTTAACAAGGATTATGAGGCAGGAAAAGTTATTCATAATGCTTGAAAGATGACAACAATTTTTTTCTCCTGTATTTATACATACACACTTTATTTCCCAAAGTGCATTCAATCTCATACACATGCTTTAGACAGCCAAAAATTGATCTTTCCTTTTCATATTAAAACTCACAGATGTCTAACACTCAAGTGACTTAAAACGAACTAAAAGCCTCTAAGGATGAAATTTGGCATAGTTTTGGAATTTGGTCCAATGCTCCTAGCTATAAAATACATGAAATCAAGCATAATGAAAGCCTATGGTTTATAGAACTTACAAAATTTACACAAATCATATTTGTTTTTTCCCAAACAGCATTCTGATGTCACAGTGAAAAGTGTACTACCTTAGTTTAGTAAATATTTAGCACACTCCTACTTATATGAGAACAGAACAGTTTATGAAAAAACAGTCTAAGAATGAGTGATTCTAGCTTTCCTCAACCTGGTGTCTTCCAGATGTGTTGAATTTAAAGGATTCCTAACCAATACATATATTGAACACTAGCTGGGAATTCCACAGTTTGGGAGTCCCAAAACACATCCGGGAACACCAAGTTAAAAGTAAGCTTTGTTATTCTAAAATGATATCTATAACATACACAGAATGGCTTGCATCTGTGATGCTGATCACCAAAATATTAATCTCCTATATCCTCTCTTCTGTTCTCTTTAAAAAATATGTATATCTGCAATATGCTGATTGAACATGTGTTAGTTACACTGAACAGCTGCCTGAACTGAAAATGATTCTTTTCATTTTTTCATTTTCATTTTCTTGCCTGAATGGTAAGCAATACAAGAATTTTAGCAAATTAGTTTATTAGTTTGTTAGTTTAACTGAAAACCAATGTATCTCCATGTTAATTAGGATGGAGATTCTCTGATTCTCTTTCTCACTGCTTTCCACATGAATCTGTGAATAGACAGGTCTCTTTACTAATAATAGGAATGTAGCTTGTTTATTAATCTTTATCCATCTGGAAAATCTACTCTTATATTGAGGCATTAACTAAATGTTACAACACCATAAAATCCCTGTTATTTCCTTCACAGAAATCACTGTAAAAATCTGCTGTTGAAAAGCAATCTTTTCTCTAAATGACTTAAATATACACGGATCCTACTCAAACTCAACAAAGGAAAATCAAGACCACAGTGTAGTATGTAGAATCCAAAATAGCACACAAAAGAAATATCTTCTTCTATACATGATGCCTGTTAATGTATTTTAAGATTTGGTTCAACCTGATGCTTCACAATAAGGTAAAACTGTTATCCAAAGATTTGGATAAAATATTCTATTAATAAGCAAGCATGTACAATGTGGTAAATATAAAATCCAAGTGTTAAATATATACACAACAACCATAATAACGATTACTGGGTCAGATGTTTAGTGACATTCTCATTTAAAATCGTATGTTATATAAATAAAATCTGGCTCTCAATGAATTGTCTTTCTTGAAGTGAGGGGAAATGAACTTTTAAAAATATATCTATTTGATTTATTCCCTGACATTTTATTCTTGGGAATACTCAAATCAGCTAAAAAAAATATTCATTTCTTCATTCTATATTCATAACCTCACTCTATTTATTATTAATACTCAACATAATCTCTACATCAAAATAGTTCAGCTATATTCAAACTGCAGACACCTCACTATTTTGTGTGTTTAAAACATTGATAAAATAGGCAAAGAACATAAAATAACCAAATGTTTTTGGAAGACTATTTCAAACTTCAATTATCTGGCCAACTCAAGTGTATCAACTATTTTTTATTTCCCGATCAATATATTATGGAAAAGAATAATACGGACCTTAAAGACAAAGGACTGCATAGCTGATGGTTTTCCTCACCACTCATACTGTACTTCTGATACTATCCTTTTTATGCACACATTTGTGAGCAAAACTGACAGTAAGGAAAAATTCAACATATGGTAAATCTGACCACAATCTGTATGTGCACATGGTTTTATACAGAAAAAAATGAAAAATGGCAGAAAACTGTATTAGAGGCAAGTTAGCAAAGATTTAACCTTGGGCATTTCAAATATCTACTGATAAATATTGTGTGAAGAGTTGATACCTTACATTATTTTTAGATATAATTCTATCGCATACCCTTCTGTTGCATACTGAAGGATATAATTTGTGGGGAAACATAATTCATGCAAAAATGGCAAATACATTATCTCTTTTTAAAAGCACTGATTAAGTTACAGTTTTTCACATTTTCCATGCTTTTTAAAATTCTATCATTACCATTAATCTTCATAGTCTCCAGAAGAAAATTGACAGTAGATTAATTTTAGAGAACATCAAAATATTCCAAAATGATTCTGCTTAATATTTGTTCTCATTCTATAGAATACCGCTCCTCTGCTAAAATATACAAAGGAATAATTTTAAATATTACTAATCCCAATAAAGTATGACAAGCTTAATGTATTACAAATGAATTTTAGTCATCACCCTTAACAAAATGGCAAAAGTATAATTTTATCATTGAATGCTAAAGACAGAGCAGACAGCTATAATATATGATATATTTTTCCAATGCTTTGATGTCTAACTACATTCTAGTGAACTGTACAGATTAATATAATTCTGTGGATTTAGTTAATATTTTAGTACTATATTATGCTAAAATGAAAACTTGTAATTTAAGTGCAAGTTCCATTTAAGTTATGGTATATTTAAAGGTTTGTATTCCAAATGAATAATATTTTTTAATGCCCTAGTTAATTTCAAATAATCCAAAGAGTTGTATAGATTACACCAAAAAGTTCTAGAAGCAAATGGTTTTTCCACGGGAGCCCAAACAGATGCTAAAAATAATCCCCAAAGCAAGATCCAAGAATACTCTCCAAAAGGTACATATTGCTAAATCCATATTCTATTGGTAATAATGTGTAATCATCATAGCCATCATTTGATCTCCTTTGGATTATTTTCATTTTACTTTAGATAATATTTCTGAAATGAAAAATGTTATTCTAACAAGCAGTTAAGATATATTCAGGGATGTTTCCAAATAAAATAAAGTATCTTCTACATTTTTTCCAAATGATTTCATTCATCTACTCCATCTCAAAAGGCTATCATCACTTACATTTGCAAAGTAACTTTTTTGGAAATATAATATATTTTATATTTTTTTTGACAAAGAGCCTTGGTCGTGCAGCAGACTAAAGTGCTGTTAAGTAGCAACAGCTGCCTGCAATTACTGCAAGTTCAAATCTCACCAGGCTCAAGGTTGACTCAGCCTTCCATCCTTCCGAGGTA
>JANHZT010006958.1:247486-260859 GCA_032468215.1 Stegonotus admiraltiensis | reverse complement strand
TATACAAAAGTATGAAGGCTATTGCTTAATGCATTGTAAGCCGCCCTGAGTCTCTGGAGAAAGGGCGGCATATAAATTGAACCAATAAATAAACAAACAAACAAACAAACAAACAATATTTTGCTGTAAAATATTTTGTAATGAAAAGTGCCCGTGTTTTTTAAAGAGAGGGGTCCATAAAATATATAGATTTCTAAGTTCAACCTGCTTTAAACTAAACTATGCTAAAGGCTAAATTGTTAAGTGTGACTTAAATAGGATAAATTTCTTGCATTTTAAAAAAGCCATAAAGGTAAGTCTTTGACTTATGACCACAATTGGGACCAGAAATTTGGTCATATGTGGTTATAGTCATAAGTCAAGGCATCCACATGACTGAATAGTTTTTTCTGACATTTTTCAGGTTGGTTGTTGAGTGAATGGCATAATTATTAAGTGAGCTGGTGTTTTTTTGCAGGAAACTGGCAAAAAATGCCAGGAAACAGCAAAAGTATCAGGAGATGCTACAACCAGTCATAAACGCAAATTATTGGTCAAGTGCCTGAAGAGCAATTATATGACCATTAGGGGGAGTAAGACAGAGGTGACATTATACAACAATCAAAGGTGCTTTTACAGACCATATAGCACCCATGCTCAGACCATCATGATGGCACAATGGTTAGAATGCAGTACTGCAGACTATTTTTGCTGAATGTTGGTCGCCAGCAGTTTAGCAATTCAAGTCTCACCAGCTCAAGGTTGACTCAGCCTTCCGAGGTCAGTAAAATAAGGATCCAGATTGTTGTGGGCAATACGCTGATTCTGTAAACAGTGCAAACAGAGATGGCTCTAAAGCACTGTGAAGCAGTATATGTCTAAATGCTATTGCTATTGTTATCATAACTCTGAACAGTTATGGTCAGTTGTAAGTTGACGACTATCATTACATTATTTATAGCCTTGCTGTGCTTGCCTTTTTAAACAGTTGTGACATCACAAGTTACCTTGAGGCCCAAGTAATTCAATTGTACTACTTTTACAAGCTACAGCCCTTGATATAGATAGACATCTTTTTTTAAAAAAGCCTATTTTGGTCTTTACAGAGATCTCAGCATTACAAACTGTTAGCTGATGTATAATTAATTTAAAAACTTATTTAATTAAAAACTTATAACTACATTGTAGTCATGTAAGTCTTGAAGAAAGATAATGAAACCGTTTATCTATGAAGCAATAAATGATATGGGAAACAAACAATGAAATTCAAGAAAGCAGTGCAGCATTTTTCTCTTTCAGCACCAGCTGTGAAGTTAAATCAATTAAATTATGTGGTATAAAACATTAAGTTATTTGCTTCTTTAAACTAATGGACTAATGATTTAATAAATGTGACTATCGAATAATGTCATTTTATAATATAGCGCTATATTTTGAGTACACAATAGTTTCACCTATCATTCAAAATATGGATTTGCATTTATTTGTTTTAATATACATAACATATATTGTATCCAATTGTATTTCATAAGTGTATAAAGTTTATGTAATAAACTTTCAATCATTATAGATCTCATTTAGATGGTATATTGATAGAGTTATTTTCAACTATTCAGAGTGTTTGCCTACAACAGTTAAGTCAACAAAGAACTTATTAATATTTAAAATGCATATACTTTCAAGTGTTCAAAGTGCTAATATACAGTATATTATAATATTTCCAGAGATATAGTAAGGAGAGGGATCATTATTAAGACTATGTGATCAATTCATGTCCAAGAAAAAAACCCGAATCAGGCAAGGTGTTGCTTTATTTTCAGTTTTTTATTTACTGTGTTACACTAGTTCTTTCACTGAGGACATAGTCCTGAATATACTTTCCTGAGAGTAAGAACCATTAAATTATGTTTTAAGTTTCTTAAACCATAATTAAGTTTCTGTGGTGGCGCAGTGTTTAGAATGCAGTATTGTAGGCTTAGAGTTCAATCCTGACCACCTCAAGGTTGACTCAACCTTTCATCCTTCTGAGGTCTGTAAAATGAGGACCCAGATTGTTGGGGGCAATAGGCGGATTCTGTAAACCACTTAGAAAGGCTATGAAGCACTATGAAGTGGTGTATGAGTCTAAGTGCTATTGCTATTCTTTCAAACTTATTCAGCGTTATCCAAGGGGAGAAAATCAACTGTGGAATGACCAGAACTGACTGATTTAGTAGTCTCCAGTAGATCTTATTATATTCCCAATATTTTTTTATAACATAAAGTCAGATTGAAAACAAAAATTAAAACAAATAAACGAGAATATTTGTAGCTCTGGGTTGAAATGAGGGGTCTCTGAGCTTAGTTATTTTCTTGCAGATGTTTCATTACTGAAACTCGGTAACATCATCAGTGTTATCAGAAAACTCAGAGAACACCAAGGACCCTCAAAAATTAAAATAAAATATACTACTGTAGTTAATCTCTCTACTTCATTCTTTGTCATTCACAAAACAGGAACATGAATTATGCTTTTGAATGGCCTCCATTTCATTCTGCCTGTCTTTAAAATTAGAGATAATTTAACCCTCATAAAAGCTATCAGGAAGGAGACATGAAACTAGGTTTGGCAGTTGTGAATCTGTCTTATGGCAGGTGGATTTTAAGGTCACCGTTCCTTAAAAGGGCACTGGAATACTCTGTACTTAAGGGCCAACCTCTGGACTGAGCCATACTCAACAATTCTTACCCAGTCTCTTCTTGGGGAACGTTGCTAAGGGTTGCTAAGGGTCAGCAGTTACAAGGATTTTGTAAGAAATTATATGGAAAGCTTTTGTACAATTGAATGGGTGGACTGAAGAATTCTTACACAGTACTTAAAGTAGTCATTAAAATTTCCCTACATACTTTCCAGAATCTTTTTAATAAAACAGTAAATCATTAGGATCCTCTTTGCCCAAGGCTACATTGTGGATTCATGGTTGAAGTTACCTCCAAAATTGTACGAGAGCACAAAGCAGACATTCAGTCAGGAATCTGCAACATTTTAGCTGATATATATATTGTAATAATCCCCAAGCTATGTGCAAAGGCAGCTGGTTCAGATACCAGATAATTCTTGTATACATCCGTACTAGAGTGGCTGAACAGTTCCATTATACCAGATCCAGCAGTGCAGCAGAATTTTGCAACTTCCAGTACAAAATGCCTGGAAAAAAAGGCAGACCAAAGCCCAAATCTTATAGAAATATGATAACAACTTCGCCTGTGGCTACGTATGTTGGCATCACAGGAGCCTCTAATTGGGAAGTTTGATTTTTGTCACAGTTGTCTCATAACAGTTTTTGTACAACTACCATGCAGATTATATTGTCAACAAGGAATATATATATAAAGTGGGCAAATCTTGATTCTTATTTTGCAACATATTCCATTGTCTGATTCATCGGGTCACATGTGTGCCAGCCTCTCTTCCTTTTTCTTTTTTGGAAAAAGAAAGAGGAAATAGTACCCTGCAATCTAGTTGTCAGGCTGCCAGTGACTTAATGGCCATTACTGTGAAGAAGTTCTTTGCCATATATATATTGGGGGGGGGGAGAGAAAAAGAGTCAGGGTATCATTGGGCCTTTGAAGGATAATAATGTGGTTTTACCCTGCAATTAAATCAGTGCAAATGTACAATTATACTACCAGATTCAGCTGCAACCTTTCAGTTATACAAATGCAGCTGAAGTCCCATGTTGAAAAAGAAAATCTATTGAAGGAGAACAATTATTTGTTTAATTTGCAGTTTTAAAGTTCCTTCTCAAATACAGAAGTTGTAGAATTTGGGCAGAAAACTAAACAGTTAAAGACTGTCACGTGATACTCTGCTTCTCACAACAGATTAGAATTGGTTTCCACACATGTTCCATCAAAAATCTCCAGCAAGGCTTTTCCTGACGTTATCACATCCATCAATATTCTGAGAAAACACGCTCATGTGAGCAGAAAATAAATCTCCACCAAAAACATTTTAAAAATAGAACTGCTATTGGGATTTCATTCAGTGTCAGCAAGAAATGATTTTGCAAAACTTTTGTTCATGAAGCTTTCCACCCTTTCCCTACCATATTTTAAAAGTAGCAAGTTGAATCATGACAGTTTAAAGATACAATCATGCAATTTAAAAAAATCACAGAAAGAACAATAAATGGAAGAGCATTGTACATATAAAAGACAACTGGTAGCAGCTGAAACAGCTAACTCTCTAGATTACTGGCTTCTCTGCCAATAATTTCTACTCAGCTATTTCTCTCTGTAGGTATGCTGTATGTTTTAATTTATTCTCTAACTGATATGGTTAGATTTTCTTCCAAAGATCACTGATAATCAGGAAGTAGATCTTTACATTATTAATCAACCTTGAGGCAAACTAAAAAGGTAGAAGTACTTAAGTCTCAGTGTCTCTCTCTCCCTCCCTCTCTTTCTCTCTCTTTCTCTCTCTCTCTCTCCACATGCATGCAAAAATCAGGGCACATTAAAAGAAAATACTATGTTCTACAGTAACTCATCATTTTATCTGGTCATCAGAAAGAAAGGAAGAAAATTTCAGAAAAGAAAAAACCATTGCTTTATATTGCTGAGAAAAAATGAAGTAAATTGCGAAGATTTGGAAGAAGAGAAAAATAATTCAATCAAATCCTTAGATGTCTAAGAAACTATCTTATCTTTTCGTACAGTAATAAAAAATCAGTCTAATTCAGGAAAAACTGAAGCTTTCCCAACTGTATATATATATCTTTCATTTTTCTAGTTTATATGCACTGATCTTTGGACACTGAATAAATGTATTTCCTGCATCCAGTGAACTGAAATATCTAGTGAACTATCATCTAGTGAACTGAAATATTGAAGCATGAATTACAATTCTTTAACTAATTCTAGTTCCTCTTACCAACACTAAATATTTGGTTAATGAAAAAAATATTTTAATCTTCATTGTTCATTTTTTTCCTTTTCTAGTTTTAACATGCATAATATCAAAATAGTTTGAAAGCTGTATGATTGCAAAAATGAGTTCTGTAGACCAGTTCTTTCCAAAAATCAAGACGTCATAGGAATACAAAATAAATGTGATGAAATTGACATAAAAGCTGCTCTTATTGCATTATGGGGGGAAATGTGTGCCAAAAGGCAAATATTCTACTTCAGGAAAGTTACTAGTCATAACTCACAGATAGTGTTTTTTTTCCTCCAGTAAAAAAGATATTTGCATACGTTTGAACTCAAATAGTGAGATTATTTACTATATGGTACATAGAAAATTAGTGACTTCATTTCAAAGCAAGATTTCCATTTTTCAAACATCCACCATGCCTCATTGCTCTGCATATTTTCAGACTACTTTAAATCCCATAACACATTGTCCTTCTTTAAAAGTTTCCATACAAAATGCAAATAAATCTACTGACTATTTCTATGTCCTCTCTACAATTCTATAGGGAGTCTCCCCCAGTAGCTGAGTGTTTTGTTCGCCTGTTGAATTTTCATTCTGCTCCTAGAGTAGGCAATCTCGCTAGCTTCTCTTGGGACCTATTCCTTTTCCATAATTAGAAAAAAAGAAATTTCTCCATTAGTTGGATGTGGCATAATAACCACCATAAACTTATGTTCGAATATTAATGAAAATAAATGTAAAGCTTTTAAAATGAAATACACAAGGTCTGGAGCAATGGAAAAGAAGAAAAGGCTATTTGCAATAGGCATGTTGTTAAAGCACTCCAAAAAGTTAATCCATGTATGTTGACTAATAAATTCTAATTGAACAAGGATGTTTAGAGGTCCAGTAACACACTTTGATAATTTTCTGTTTTCTCAAAGTCAAAACTTCTTCCCTGCTTTTCCTAACTAACCTCATCAGCAATTCCCAGGTGAAATATTTTAGTAGAGCTCATTGGGATACATCATTAATGTCTTCTTTTCTCCACAGCAGAAAAGGGAAACACTCCCCCTATAAAATGCCAACTAATTTTCACAAGCTATTAGGCAGATTAAGCAAATCTAATGGTTAAAATAATTCATTTCAGTAAGGATTAATCAAAAAATTAAATGAAATAACCTTGAGAAACTGGCTTTTATTTTATCCTTATCCTTTACCATGAGATTTGGATTATGAATGTAAAAAAGTCCTTTAAATTTCAAGGGGCTTACATTTGACAATATTACACGACAATATGTTATTTCCTCACTAAGTTTCACTATTGTTAATATGCAGGTTCTTTTGCAGTGGTGATGCTTACCAGAAAACAGTACATTGTACCAAGAGAGTCTGATGCCAACAATGTTCTGTTATTATTTTAAAAGCAACAAAAACTATTTAAAAAAAAAAGACTGCATGGGACATGTATTGAATTTTAGTTCCTCTAAAATTTGAATGAAAATAACCCAGGGAATCAATTTAATTATCAGAATAATTTCATATTGTGGAGACTCTCTGGAATGTATTTGCAGCATAGGCTTTTAATTGATCATATTGGTCATGTAGTAACAAATAATAAAATTCAAACTCTTCCCAGCATTATAATTACTTTCCCATTTTCTGGCTGCTTTTCAACTGTCGCTCAGAATTTCATAATCACTGAACACAATTAGTGCAATGAGCTTACTTGGCGGGGCCGTGAAGGTGTTATCACTTCAGGATTGTTTTTAAACATGGAATCTGACACAAGCTTACAGCATCCTGGTGGAAGTAGGTCATCACTTGTTCAGAGACCACTACGAAATATAGATTTTAAAATAATTACTATCTACCATCTCTGTAAAAGAGATTACATCTAAGGAATTTGCTAAATACAACTTAGTTTGCAAAAAAAAAAAATTGGTGTGTGTGTGTGTGTATCTTTGAATTAGTTTTGGTTTGGTGATTGCCTGGACCAGTATCTGGAGTTTTCCTGGCAAAATTCAACAAGTGGTTGTCACTGTATCATTCTTAGGACTGAGAGAATGATGGGCCCAAGGTCACTCAGATAGCCTTATGCCTAAAGTGTGTGGTGGAAGGAGAATCCAGTTAGGGGAGGAGGTGTCGAGAGAGAGCTTAGAGCCCTTGCACAGCAGGAAATGACATGGATCTCACATCCCCCAGTATCCCTGAAACCTTTATCCGTCTGCTCCCAAGAGAATGCAGTCTGGCCAGATGGTTGTAAATAGGCATGCAACAATAAAGAAGTAACTTTGGTCAGCTCATTTGTCATTCTGGTTCCTTGTGTCTGACAGGTAGGACTAGTCTAAAACTCATAGTCTCTTGGTTTCTAGTATAATATTTTAACCAATGCATCAATGAGACTCTCTGCTTAAGAATTTAGCCTTCTATTACCTTAATGCTTCATCCTTGTTATTATTATTTTTTATTAGGACCAGTTGTACAAGTCATTAATGTATTAAGTCAATTCTACTTCACTCAGCATAGTAATTAAATAACACTAGGCAATGACTGACTCGAATGTAAATGACTTAAAAATTTGATATAGTGCAAGATGGGTCAAGGTTATTTTCTAAACAAATATGTCTATTGTAAGGTTCTTTCCAGCATAGTAGAGTATATCAGAAAATTTATTTATTTGTTTGTTTGTTTGTTTGTGTTTTCATTCATTCATTCATTTTCTATAACTGCCCAACTAAACGAAGTGACTCTTGGCAGCTCACAATTCTAAAATTCTATAATGATTAAAAAATATTAAAACAATAAAACATCACAAAACAAATAAATACAAACAGCAGCCGTGATGATTAATCAACTAATAGTAAAGCCAAATAACAGGACCCTTAACACATTCTGAGCCCGGGCCTAGGTACATAGCCAAGTTTTTAGAACTTTGCAAAAAGCTAACGGGATGATGGAATCTGAATTTTTTTTTCTATAGCTAGAAGAATATCTGCATAGTAGAGATGAATAAATAAAGTGTAGAGAGTAAAGAAGAGGATTTGATGGAACTATCCAAAAACTGTTAAGTAAACCAAAGGATTACGACGTTTTTTTTTTTATTTATATGCCGCCCTTCTCCGGAGACTCAGGGCGGCTTACAATGCGTTAAGCAATTTTTAAAGTTTTAAGCCCTGGGAAACAAGGTAATATTCTGAAAGAACTCAAGGAGATGCTTTCCTGGTTCACCTTGGTATAATAAGCCTAAGTAGTGGTATAATAAGTAGTGTAGCCTAATCAGACTTGAAATATTCTATTACAACGAAAGTAGTTCTAATGTTCATGTGCAGTGGTGGGATTCAACAGGTGTAACAACTGGTTCACCAAACATGTGCTCCGTGCACGTGCAATGCATTTGAAAACAGCTCTAAAACTTACCTTCTGCTGCAGCCCTGGTGAGTAAAACAGCTGAGGCTCTGCCACGCCTATTAGCTGGGCTTCAAACAAAGGAAATATAGGTCGGTATAGTGCAGGGGTGGGCAGACCCAGCTGATTGTTGGAGCGAACTGGTTCACTCTCAGCTGATTGTCGGAGCTACCGGTTCGCCCGAATTGGTCCAAACTACCTGAATCCCACCCCTGTATCATGTGGAATTGATCTTCTGGTCTAATCTACTGACTGATGTAAAGCTAACTAATTTGTTTTGTTAATTGGCAACTTGAAATCTTTAGCATATGCCATGAGGTTTGTTTCTTGCAAAATGGCTAGTCTGGGCTGTTGCACTTTCACAACATGGCTAGTTATTGGTTAGGGTCACAATCTCTAGAGAACTTCAGGATGTCTACTACTGCCTTGCCTCCACCCGCCGCTCTCTCTGCAGAGAGATGGGCATACTGCCTAACAAAGAAGCAGGATCCGCTCATACATCATTTTAATTTTCTAAGAAGGGCTACGCCAGGCATTCTTGCAAACAAATTGATTCTAAAAATGGAGTGCTTGTTCTGCAGCATGCCAGTTTCTAATTTATTATGGTTAACCAAAAGTTATCTATAAAGTAACTTTTTTTAAAGAAAATTAGGGAGCAGGAATTATCTGAAGTACACCATCACCAAGTTTCCTAACCTTGAAACAGGTAATAGATAAAATGTCTATGCGAATAATTTTCACAACATTTATAATTTGCATGTGGACTTAGTTTGTTCAAAGTCCAAATAATCCTTTTTATACAGTATTAAGTAATTAATATTGTTAATTACTTCACCCCACCAGCATTTGTTCATCACAACAACCCTATGAGGAGCCTGAGATAAAATGATTGGCTTAAAGTCAGAACTTCATGGCAGACCAGTGATTTCAATCCATTCTCCTGAATCTAATCTAGCATTCAGACCACTGTAACACATTTGTAACCACCGCCGGCATTTGTTGTTATGTGGCTCCTCAAGCTACAAAAAGAGGTTTAAAAATATCTGAAATTGGCATCAAACTGAAAATGTGAAAGTGACTTTTAAAAATAAAAACCACACATAGCCACTTCTACGACATTATTCTGGTCACGCAGCCTTCAAAGTACAAAATGTTAAACCTTGTTCCCTTCATTTAACCACATTGTCTGAATCTAGATTCCATAATTAAATTTTCTCTCTCGTTTTTGCTTTTCAGGTGCCTGTAAATTAGAGGCAGATGTTTTCATCAAATTATTCCTATGGGAAAGCTTAAACCTCTGCTCAGTACCTATGCTAAAACAAAAAGCACTTCATTTGCAGCTGGTTATGTGCATCATGACAGAATCCACTTGCCTATTAACAAGTAGGAATGCCAAATCCACTTAGTTTTTTTCATAGTGTTATTTCATTCCTCTTCTTGCTGCTGTCTCTGTTATAAGATTCTCCTTGTTTTTCAACTGGACTCATTTCCTAAAAGGTTTGATTTATGGTCATTAATACATTAATGGCCAGCTAGATGGCAGCACGTAGCTGACCCTGAAAGGCTAACCAGGGTGGGAAACTACCAGGGAATACCAGGTCTGTAGGTTAGACTCAGAATTTAAAACCGTCATAGAAATAAGCAGAAGCAAATCATTCTCTCTCTCTCTTTTTAATTTTCAAAAAACCTTTATTAAAATTTAAATTATTAAAATACTAATACAAATATATCTGTAACAAAAATATGTCCGTGATAGTTGGACAATTCAACGTCGTTCCAACAGTACACAAATCTTAACTCTATTCATATATTCTCAGATATTCCTTCTTGATAAAACATATGTAAACACAATTTATGTCTTATTTTGATCTATATATTTCCTATTTTTATTTTCTATCCATTGATACCAGTTTTTCCAGGTTGAGTAATATTTCGAGTTTTCCTTGTTATTTAATTCTATAGTAAGTTTGTCCATTTCTGCACGCTCAAAAATTTTCCGGATTATTACACAATCTGTTAGTGTAGTGGACATTTTCCAACCTTCTCTTTGTAGAGGCTTCAATTCTACTTGGAAAGAAGCCAATCATTCTCATACTATCATCAAGAAAGTTAATGGAAAGTTAAAAGAGGCATTGCTTCCATCCCCACTCCTCCCAAAATATAGCTGGTAGTTGTAAATTAAGAATAGACACATCAACCTAGAGCTGAGGCAAACAGAGCAAAATTTCAAAATCTCCTCATTAGTTTAAGATTCACCAGACAAGACAAAACATACAAAAAGGACCTTCTTGTGAACTAGATGAACTTTTTTCATGTTGTTCAAAGCATAATTATGAATAAAAAGATAATAGCTACTCTAGGAGATTGATTCTTTCAGCCAGGTAATGGTGCCAGCATCATTCAGGTAAACTATGCCAAGCCTCATTGCTACAATGAAATACGTTAATTGCTCCAAAATCCATAAGATTAACTATTTTCTTTTCTGATAATACAACAGCACGTTTAGGCTAAAATGTAGCTGCTGTTCAGTTGCCTGTAGCATTAATGGAGGTTTTTTATTAAACTACTCTTGCAACCACTTGTGATAAACAAAACTTGGGTTTTTCTGCTTCTTTGGCTCTTCTCCCTGTTTGGGTGTTTGTAGCAGGTAGACTGATCCCAAACTGCATCATCCCTCGCCCCCTTCAGTGAGCCCTGAATTGGCTCACTCCATATTTGCTCGTTAGTCTGCCTGTCAACTCTTTAATCCATCCCAACTTCCCATTTTTAAAAACAAAACAAAGCAAAACATATTCTCCCTAACTCTTTTGCTGCCCTCAACTTATTGCTAAGAGTGCACTTTTCATTATCATAACAAGATGGCAGATTTTACTTCTTTCATATTGCCACATTTTGACAAACTCATTTTCCATTGTTTATAGAAGCCCATATTAACAATTGTGGGCTTGTTTAATATATTCTGTCTTTTATATTGGAACTCAAGGCAATAGACTCTCTTACTGTCTTCCTGTTTCCACGCAACAATCGTTGAGGGGTGATGGACTGGATCTTTTGACAAGAAAGTAATATACAGGGAAATGACTATCATAATACTTAGCTTATAGTGATTCAGAGTTGTTAAACTGTGGGAAGGTAGTAATCTAATCAACAAGCAAAGAAAATTCACCCAGCATGTCAAGACAGTTACAAAATGTGGAAATGGCAATTCAGTGATTTTGAAATGATATAGTGATTTTTAAAAATGATTTAAAATGAATTTTGAATTTAAAGAAAATATACCTATGCATGTACATACATATGTACATAATGATGTAACCTTTTGTTATATACGTGTAGCCAATGAAATAAATGTACTCCATTCTGCTTGTGAATGAAGCTACAAATGCTATATTTTTTAACCCTGTCCTATAGGACAGGTCCTATGATATCATGGCTAATAATTTTTTTCTCTTTATTGCTTTACCTTCTCTATTTATTGGTTATGAAATAATTATTCCATAACATGTAATATGAAGTCACCAAGACTCAAGCTTGATTCAAAAGAATGCATAACTCTGCCATTCCAGATCTACTGAATGAACCATAGATAAACCATACTCAAAAGCATTCCCGGATAGGACCATCAAAGGAATTTCAAGAAAAGCCATGACAAGGAAACAGAATCTTCTCCACTATCCAGAAGTACCATAAAATAATCATGAATTCCATATTTCACCAGTTCATGAAATGCAATAGTTGATGATATTTTAAAATATTACATTGTTTACGATCAGTGAAGGACAACAAGACTTTTAGTATTTTTTGATGTGGACTTAAGCATCTTATTATCAACATGGGGGGAAAATGCATATAGCTAAAACCTCAAACCATAATTATTTATTTATTAGAAAATTAAATCTCAAAATGTCTCAAAAGGATTCAAGACTATTCATTTTAATGACAATAATGAAAGACTTGGTGATTCTTTGGATTATGGCATGCGTACACACTGATTAAATATATATTTTACACTTCAAAAATATGTATGGAAAAATAACTTATTAATTACAGCAAAATCTGACTTTTTATTCAACGAACCTTGGTAGAATGGATACATTTTTTATTCCCAAATAATGTACAAAGTGTTGTTTCTAAAGCAATTCAGACAACACAGTTCATGTCATTTATGATTTAGATAATTACCTAATTGAGATAGTTATTCATTTGTGTACTTGTATATTGACACAAATATACTTAATTAAATAATTAAGCAAGTAATATCTATATAAATATTTACATTTTTTCAGTTATATAAATTTAATAGACATTCAGCTATAATGGACAGTTCTTCCTAGATGGTCCAATAAATCCATGTTTTGTTATAATTTGTTAAAAAAGTATTGTTCTTATATAGCACATTAATACTGCTTAGAAAAAATAAAATGATTACCTGTAGTGACTCATATGATAATTCCTTGATAACTGGGACGCTTATCCCCTGCAGGCTTTTTTCAAGTACCATAAAATGCTCTAAAAACAGGAAGAATGTATGTCTGTAAGCATATCCATACAAAAATTGTACTGGGTCCCCCAGCATTCACTGATTTTAGTTCTGGATAGGGCTGCCAAATCTGCAATAGAAAAAATGAGAAAAAATTATGTAAAACTTGTTTTTATAAGATTTATTAAATCAGACAACTCTTGTTCTTTATTAACTACTATTTCTAGGTTGATATTTCTATTTCCTTCTTAACACAAATATTGTTTGTTATACCACCTGGCTCTCTTTGATCCCTTCTCCAGAGAAAACAGTTTAGGTAGTAGTTTATGAATTAATTAATTAATTAATTAATTCGATTTATATGCTGCCCTTCTCCAGAGACTCAGGGTGGCCTACAATGCGTTAAGCAATAGCCTCCATACTTTTGTATATACTTGCTTAGTAGGGCTTTTGGGCCCCCCAAGTGGTGTTCTTTTTTTATACAAAGTTAGCTTATTGCCCCCACAATCTGGGTCCTCATTTTACGTACCTCGGAAGGATGGAAGGCTGAGTCAACCCTGAGCCTGGTGAGATTTGAACTTGCAGTAATTGCAGGCAGCTGGCAGCTAA
>JANHZT010006958.1:106448-118494 GCA_032468215.1 Stegonotus admiraltiensis | reverse complement strand
AGGTGGGGCCAGGGTGGGTGTGTCCAGTTCAATTTCACTCGTGTTGGGGGGGGGTCTCTGGTGGCCTGAGCAGTCTTCCAGTGAAAATGGGCTCTGGAGCTCTGTTTTTGGGTGCAATGGCCTCCTGCAACCCTATGCCAGTGAAAACGGAGCTGAGGAGCGTTTTCGCTGACAAAGGCACTGTGGGCCGGTCCTTTGCTCTTTATAGGGTGGCCCCCTGGGCCAGATCTAAGCAACCTGTGGGCCAGATCCAGCCCCTGGACCTTGAGTTTGACACCCCTGAACTAAGTGAAGATTAATTTTGGCTAGACTGGGTCTCTGCTATCTGTAAAATAATTCTCTTCATCTATTTCATCTATTCATCTCTTCATCTATTGTGCTGTTGAGGTACCTGTTGATTTCCTCTGATGCACAGCTATTATTTTTGCAAATAGGAGTCCCACCTATTTTTTCCCATTATAAAGTCTGCTACTGGGTAAGAAATATCAGCCAATCAGTTGTTGCTTACTGACATCCCAACACATCAGTAAACTGCCAAAAAGTAGGCTTTAGTAGGATTTTAGATGCCTGGAAAAAGTTCTGCAGAAGCCCCAGGTTCTTGTTTGAGAGCTCTTTAATTTGCCTGCCAGTTTCAATATCCCCTTTTCAACTTAGGTCAGAACTTGTTCAATATTTTAGTTATGTCTAAAAATTAGCTCTCTGGTTTGCTCACTAAAACATTATTTAAATAAAGTAACACAATCAGCTTATATTGAAGATAGGAACCACACTAGCACCAACACTCTTATATGGCCCAAGACATTTGTTTTTTCATTCATATAAAATCTCTCCTTTCTTATGTAAAATTCTGACCCTGTAAACAGAACAGTCGTTTTATTCGTGTTACATTACTTATTACTAGGGTCAGAATTAGGGATCACTTTTGTGAACAACAATGCTCTGTTTTTGTTTCTCAGTGCTCCCTTCCCAATCTCCTACCTGTGTTGACTATAATGATGGAACTGGTGCTGTCATTCTTTATTTTATATTAACAAAATGGGATGGGAACACAATGCCTTTGGTAGGAAAGGACAAAGAACAAATTTCCCCTAAAACGTATTAACATCCACATAGTGCTAATTATGTTATCAGTGTTAGATTAAATCAATACTTATTTGCAGACTATAGGAACATTTTCCTCAAGTCATATTAGCAAACAGTTTATGAGTCCACTTTCTGAATAGCTTTTGATCGGCTCTTGGAAAGAGTGGATAAGAGGCACACACTTTTGATCCTGTGTCCTTCATTTTAAAAGTGTTGAAGATACTAGACCTTTTATTTATGTATTTCTGTGACTAAGAAGTTTCTATGAAACTATTATTTTTTAGACATTATTACAGGAAAAGAAGATCATCCACAACTTTTTTTTATCTAAAAATGTCTTTATGGGATTTTTGGAATTGCATTTTTCCTGCATTAAAAATAAATTCAGGTTTCTGATTTCTTAGACTTTGCCTAGACGTTATTTTGAAATGTTAAATAATTCAAAACCTGGGATGATTCATAGATGGTCCTGGAATGAAGCTGTTGGTTGCTAGGAAAATGATTAATTTTGTACTGCAATATTTAAATTTAGTTGGATTGTACAGTGGATAGTATTTTTAAAAATCAATCTTATCCAGTAAAATGGAAGCAATATCACACAGTGGATTAACATAGTTAACTGAACCATGGTTTACCCACTTAATCCAATTTTACATATTCTTGACACATTGGATAACAACAGCTGCATTAGTGCAACGAACCCAGACACTGGAAAGCTTAGATGAGAGTTAACAAAAGCAAAGTTTAAACAGGTGACTAATTACTGCTCATGTTACAAATGTGTACCTCAACTGATCAGCCGGATGGATGATCCACATTGATTCTTATGAAGCCAAGTGATGTGAGAACACCACTTCTTTTGTGTACAAAGACAGATTCATTTTTTCAAGCAATACGTTGGGTTTTTTTCTACCAACAGTAGGCTTTTCTGCTTACAAAACCAAAAATATTTCAAAGAGTAGCATGTGTGCAGAAACATATTACACATTCACATATTCCAGCTTAAAGGAGATCCAGCTCACACCAGACTGCTCCCATAGCTTTAGTAGGTCCTCAATAGTTTCAAAAATATTTTTGAACCCTATTAACCCTATTTTTACTCCCAAATATTTTATTCTTTGTGACCACAAAATTATAAGAAGCTGCCATAAACTAGAAACCACTGACCATCATTGCCTAAAACTAGGATCAGTCAAGGGAGAAATTAATTCTGTGTGTTCTCAGTCATGCAAACCACCAGTTTCCTGTTCTTCCTTCTCAATATGTCCATATATTCATGAAGTAAGGTAAAGGTAAAGGTAAAAGTAAAAGTAAAGGTTCCCCTCACTAGTCATTCTCAACTCTAGGGGGCAGTGCTCATCTCCGTTTCAAAGCCGAAGAGCCAGCGCTGTCCAAAGACATCTCCGTGGTCATGTAGCCGGCATGACTAAACACCAAAGGTGCACGAAATGTTGTTACCTTCCCACCAAAGGTGGTCCCTATTTTTCTACTTGTATTTTTTACGTGCTTTTGAATTGCTAGGTTGACAGAAGCTGGGACAAGTAACAGGAGCTCACCCAGTCACGCGGCACTAGGGATTCGAACCACAGAACTGCCAATCTTTCAATTGACAAGCTCAGTGTCTTAGTCACTGAGCCACCACATCCCTTATTCATGAAGTATAATGGCTAAATAAAAATACAGCCCTCTCTAGAGAGTTAAATAGTTAAAATGTTAAATACTATTGTCTGTCTTTCACTAGCATGTGGATACTTGCTAAACTCTCTAAAATGCAAAGGCTGCCTTGGAGAAAAGAGAACCACTGTGAAATAGTACCACCTAATCCCAATGCTATCACAAGTTGCTGAGATATCCTAGAGGGCCAGGATGGTTTCACAAACCCCATCATGATACCCCTAGAGGTCATCCATAAGTGTGACCAATGCTATATCGGTACTGTATCCCAACCTGAATCCAGACTGATAAATGTCCAGCTATTTTATTTATTTAATTTATTTGTCAAGCATATTTAAGATAACAGGTAAAAGTATAAACATAATTTGAATACATGAAAAGAGTAAGAATAAAAAGAAATATTAGGATAGGGACAATAGGCACACTGGTGCACTTATGCACGCCCCTTACAGACCTCTTAGGAATGAGGTGAGGTCAACGATGGACAGTTTAAGGTTCTTCTAGGGTCCTCTGAAACTAAGTATCAACCACCCTCTCAACACCCTTTCCCAAACAAGGGAAGGTTGAAGACTGTTGTATAGCAAGACTGAGTCCAAGGATAGCCTCTTAAGAAAGGAGTGCACTGCCATCTCATTCAGGGCAAATGGTATTCCCGTCTCCCACACTGAGGCATTAACCACTACTTGGACCCAACAACTACTAGAGACCACTACTTGGACCCAACTCTTCCCAGGAGATCTTAATCAGCTACCGTGTTTCCCCGAAAATAAGACCCAGCCTTATATTTTTTTGAACCCTGAAATAAGCTTGGCCTTATTTTCGAGGAGGTCTTATTATTTTGGGATACGTGGAGCAAGACGGAGCTCCTCTTGCCATCTTACCTAATTTTCAGTTCTGTCTCCTTAACCCTAACCAGAGGAAATGGCAGGGACTGGCTGTGCATGCATTTAAATATTTTTGGAAAGGGCTTATTTTCAGGAAGGGCTTATTTTTGGGGAGGTCTTATTTTCAGGGGAGGGTTTATTTTCAGGGGAGGTCTTATTTTAGGGGAAACACAGTAGAAGGTGTATGAATTTAGAATATGGGTGTCAAAGCCACAAGGACACTGTTAACTACATTGGATTGACAGTCTTGAACTACTCCCAGATAAAAAGCTTAGATGTGTTTTTGTCACTTCCAAAGGATCTGTCCAGCCAGAGTCCAACTCAGAATGAAGGCAAGTGACTATTTCTGACAGATGATAAGAATATCCTTAATAGTATCTCTGCAAGGATTCCCTGATTCCTCCTTATCCAGGAGTGATCTAGTCACCCAAAACCTGACCACTGGGTGTCTATCTGTAGACACATTATGGACAGGAAATTAAGATGACTTTGCCACCCTTATTACCACAAGGCAAGTCCTAATGAAGGCTCTTACCTGTCCTCAGCTAACTTCATTGTTTATCTTTTCCATTGGTGCTCTAGATGTCTCATGTGATCTTTTACCAAATCATCCCATTTATAATTTCTAAAATAAAAATAAAATTGAAATCAAATCAGGAAATGTGGCATTATTTCCTGTACCAGAGAGAGAGAGAGAGAGAGAGAGAGGGAGGAAGAGAGAGAGGGAGAGAGAGATGAATATATTTAAATATAAATATATTTAAATATATTCATATATATTTATATGAATATAAACCCTAAAACTAATACCTCCTCTAAAGAGAAGAACATAGGAAAACACTTAAACTAAATTACAAAGGGGATGTAAAAAAGGAAGGGGGACAGATTAGAGAAGGAAAAGCAATTACTGATCATTTTAAAAGGTTCATGTAAACAGGTGGGGAAACTGTACTAGAATCATACTTTCCCGAATCATTAAAAAACTTTTCAAAATGAAACTGCTTGTTTACTTTATGGCTCTATAAAGCAAGTAGGGCCTCCCTGACTAACCATTCATCTCAGTTCTTTCACCAATTCTGGCTGCTGCAAGATGGACAGCTGAAACAGTGAAAACATAATTTTCTTTTTTCCTTTTTATTTTTTTGAGCATGTATAATCTTCTGGAAGAGACTTCTGAGAAAACATCTTTCACAAACTTAACCAAATTTGTCTGCCAGGAACAACAATCAGGTTACCTTCTGTTCTGCATGTGCTGGTTATTGTTTTTGTTTCTGTTTTGACTTCAGTAATCTTGGTCTTCTTATATCTATCATGGTGTGACAGGCATGGGAACATGTGTTGTACTTGCTGTTCCATCCATTTCTTACTGGAGAGAGGATAAGGTTATTTTGTATAGGTTGCTAAGGAATTTTTTAACCTTATCCTCTCTGCAGCAAGAAATGGAACAGAAAGTGCAACAATGTTCTCTTCCCATATCTTGTCTCTTTTCTATAAACAAATCCATACAATCTCATCTAGTCCTGATGTCAATAAAGCAAAAGCCATTAAGGGTTACCACAGATAACAACATAGCCATCTTAACATTGATCAAATAAACCAACTTTATATTACTTCCTTTTACTTTTAACAATCTTGATATTTAGTCCCTTCAAACAATGCCCTAGATTTCATTTTTCATGTTTTCTTTGTCCCTTATCACAAATTCTTCAAAAATATTAATAAGCCTCTTTTGTAAATCCAATGCAGGAAAATTATCCAGGTCACTCTCTTGGAGGGTCCCTTTTAATTATGAAGACATCAAGTCAGTTTCTTTTGTATATTCAGTGAAACATCTTTTCCCCTATCATTCTTTTAGCCTGTCATTTTAAAATATCTTTGATAAAAGATGGTAAAAATTAAGAACTTTGATATATTTTTGAAAAAAATGAAGAAAAATCCAAAATGTATGTTTTTATTTTGTCACATCCTTCCTGTTCCAGTAAGGCCTAGTAAAAAGAAAACTTGGAATTTCTTGGTGTAAATTTTTCCAGAATGACACCCCCAAACCAAGGATGATTTAGACAATCTTGTACAGTTAAAAGAAATAGAATTAAAATCAAGAATGTACCTTGATGTAGTAAACATATTCCATATTTACCTGATCAAAAAAGACAAATTTGCCTAAATATAAATCTCTATTAGGCTCAGGTTAGGGTGCTCCATCACTGTTTTTTTTTAAAAGAAGATATTGGACAGCAATTTGTCTGAAATGGTATAGGTGAGTAGCGGACTGGAAGATTTCCATGGCCTCTTCCAATTCTGTTTTTCTGTTAATCAATACTATTTATACACACAGTATAAATCAAATTATCACATATAATTTATATTTTTGTGTCTGAGTAAATAACTAAGTTGAAGGCTTCTTGCAATAGAAGTTTCTTGGCCTCCATCTCATTATATAAGGATATATACATTTCTTTTTAATATTTCAAAGAGAAAAATCACAGAAAGAAAAATCACAGATGCTAATCAAATCTAGCTTACTTATTGGCATAGAACAGCCTTCTTCAACCTAATGGGTATATAGTGGATAGACTTTCCGGCTTTGACAAAATAAAATTGTCCAAATTTTGTTCAATCACATAATTAAAACCACACCAATGCCCCTTTTTATTTTATAGTTTTTATTGTTCACAGAGTCTACAGGTATAAACAGCTGAAAGATACAAAATGAAGCTGACATGAATTTACATTTCAAACAGCTGGCTACTGTTGCCTCTACTAGTTGTCAGAAGATTGGCAATTTCTTCCTTACATAAAACAATCCCAATTCAGAGGCAGAAAATATTGTGCGCATTCAGTATTGGATAACTATCGGGTAAATAAATATTATTCTTAATTTTAAAGATGCCCAAAATTGAATCATTAGAAAAGATGATTGTGGCTTGTCTAACACTTTCCTTGTTGGCATCCCTTGCAGGCACTTTTAGCTTGCTTCTCAAGAATTAATAAAATCTCAGAATTAGACCAATAAAAATTATCAATATTGGAAAGCTCCGTTGCACATAATAATTCTCACCCAATTGAGCAGAAACTTGCTAATGATTCAGATTCTATATGTTTATTTTCATATATGCCAGACTACATTTTTATTCATTTCTCTTTTTCTGAATTAGCCTCTTGAACTGCATTTCCAATGTCATTGTTTGTCTTATGTTTATTGGGGTGGGGGGATCTTAATACAAAAGAGGCCTATTTCATCAAACATACATATTAGTTATAAACCAGATAGGATTGAGTTATGGAATCTTTTTCCCTTAAAACAACAACGTGAAGCCTATTTTAGTCTTACCGTACAGATTTCGTGTACCCATCTGAAAATTGAAGGAAACCATTCAATCACTCTTCAGCAGAAAGGTCACCAAGGACCCTACAAGCACATAAAACAGTTTAGGGGGCAGTTTCAGGTTCCCAAATCCTCCCCACAATTTTTTCCCCTATTGTTCCTATTCTGTGTGAAGCTAGTCATTGTGACTTCTAAACGATGGTTTGTACCAGGGATGAAATGCTCCCGGTTCGGACCAGATCACCCGATCCAGTAGCGATGGCGAGTGGTGATTTGGAGAACCGGTAGCAAAAATCCCTGCCCCCCCCACCATGCCCAGCTGAGCCGTGCAATCATCAGAAGCTTTTTTTTTACTTTTAAAAGCATTTTTTCTACCACCTCTTCGGCCCAAAAAATGCTTTTAAAAGAGGTTGTAGAAAAGTTTTGGAAAGTAAAAAAAAAAAAGTTGGTCACGCCCACCCAGTCACATTACCCCGCACCAAGCCATGCCCATAGAACCGGTAGTAACAAATTTTACATTTCACCACTAGTTTGAACTAAATGTTATTGTGTGAATCTAATAAACTATGGTTTACAAATAAACCACAGCTTTCTAGATTCAAACAATAATATCTAGTACAAACCATGGTTTAGAAACTTGGTCAAGGAAAACCTGGTTTAAAGTAATATGCAAATTCAGGAATTATATTGCACTCATGAGCCAGCGTGCTCCTCAGGAATTATATTATAGAATACGAAGACTGCCACCTTCAAGCATCTATGGGGAAGAGTTAAAAAAAGTCAAGATTGCAGCATGATGACAAGTAATCCTTGGGGCTTCGATCACATGGTCACTTCCTGATTTTAATGACATCCTTCTTTCTATGAATGCACCTGGCAATGTTTACTATGTCATATGCTACCTTTCCCAATGTATACCTTGTAAAGGATGGTGCCCCTGGAGGGAGAGTTGATGTGATGCACAGCAACATTAAGTGGCAGTTTCACAGGAAGGAGGGAGCACATCCAGGGTAGGGAGACAAGAGGCAGCACAGGCTAGGAGGGGAGACAGAGGACGAGAGTTAGGATAACCAGTAACCCTAGAATCTCCCAACATATATCCATTAGGTTGGGAGTAATAAAGATTTAATCTGGCAAGATTCTGTATTTATGTCTAAGCAAATAAAGAACTAAACTCTGGTTAGATTGATCAATGTCATTTCTTGGGCTTAGTTTCACTGACCTTCAAGAAATGTTGGATCTACAGCCTCAGAATTCCCAGTAGTACATTACCTGGAAATTTCTTGATTTGTAGTCCTAATATATTGGGAAGTCAATATTCTGGAGAAAAGTTGTCATACACTAAAAATGATATATGTGAGGCGAGGCATTCTCAGCAAACTGAGACTCTGGAAAGATGACAACATACATTTTGTGACATTGTAACATCAACTCCACCCTTTTGTATTCACATCCCAATACCTGACGTAAGCACAGAACCCCAGCGGTTTGCCTCATGATACAGATTTTGTTACCTACCCATCCTCCAACTCCAAGGATAGGACTCTACAAAAGTTGATAACGTAATATGTAAGAATTCTTCTAATATTACAAGATACTTTGTTGGTTTTCTTCCAATAGACTAACATGAGCATCCTTGTGGAAATTGTTTATTGAAAATATGTCTGGTGGCAAAACAGATCATCAAGTTATCATGATCAGTGCCTTGAAATAAACATTCATAACGATGATAGATTAAAGATGGACAAAACGTTGGCTCCCAAAGCACAAAAATCAGTGGTGCATGGCATACAGGAAGTCCTATTTCAGACATTCATTACAAAACACTGTTCTCTTTTAATTATAACCATGCTAGGGTTCTTCAGTTTGTGCAAACACATTAATCTAAGCCCAGAGATCTGTTCATTAATATTTGTAACCTTCTAAGCATCCCAATTCTATAGGTCTGGGCAAATATAAATACCAGATATAGTGTTGAATATTTAATGAACAGGATAGGTCCATATTATAAAGCCATCAAATTGTAACACAATTATTAAAACATTTCTTTGACTGACAAATAGATGGATGGATACAGTTATATAAATACAATTCCTATGCAGATCTCTAAATTAGGTATGGATAACACGATGCCAAGAAGCTGGTAGCTCCCCACAGATCAATTTGGCGCTCAGGACATCAAAATCAAGAATGCTAATACAATCCTATTGAAAGATTACAATAACAGAGCCTTGCAAGTTAGATAGCATTTCCCTTCTTCTGCCTTTATGTTCCAGAAAACTAGGGAAGGTTAATTCTGAGGCTTATATTCCTGCTTTGGACCTAGATTTCCCACATCAGAATATTGTCTAGGCTGTAACTTTTTCTTCTGTCTCTCAAGATTATGCTCATAGCCTATATTTCACTACCAGATTCCCTTCCTGAATTAAAGTTTTAAAAATATTGTTTTAATTTAAAGAAATAAACCGGAATATGGCATAGTGCAAAGCACTAATCTTCAGCATATTTATTTGTAGCAATACTCTTTGACCCCATCAGATCCCCTTGGAATGGTAGGAAGTACCCAGTTCAAAACAATAGTTCATCATCTAGTAAATGGGTGCTTTGAGACTGGTCATGCTCCCATGATAGCCATTTTGTTAATAGGTAGATTTCCCATCAGAGTAATCTTCTGAGTGTCCTCACCATATGGTCTCAAAATTCCAAATGTGCCTCAGCTAAAACACTCTATTTCTTTGTTTTAGTTGGATACCAGATTGGATATGCTTTCAGGTAGATTTTATAGGATAGTTGTTCATTTTAACCTTTCTATACTTCTGTACGATTTCTTTCACCTCTTCTATAAAAAAAAATCCACTAAAGGCAAAAAGATGGAATAACTCAATATTTATTTGACTGGCAGCATTAAAGTTCTCTGGAGGACCTATGGGGGAAAAATCTGAATAGCACTGTAATTATTTTTTCTCAGTTATACATAAAATCACGTAGCACAGAAAAACTCTGTTTTAGGACAGCAGGTTATGGATGCGTGCAGACAATAGGCTGGGTCCTGTTCCATAAAGAGAGATTGCTTACTTTTAACATAGATTGATGTGCTAAAACCGTCTCTGAAATGGAGTGTTTTATGGGAACCAGGCCAGTGGTGAAATCCATTCTTTTTTACTACCTGTGGGTGTGGTTTGGTAGGCGTGGTGTGGTGTGGCGTGGTGTGGTGTGGCGTGGCGTGGGCTGTTGGGCGTGGCTTGGTGGGCATGGCAGGGGAAGGATACTGCAAAATCTCCATTTTCACCCAAATCCAAGGGAAGGATACTGCACAATCCCCATTCCCTCCCTACTCCTAGGGGAAGGATATTGCAACATCTCCATTCACACCCCACTTTGGGGCCAGCCAGAGGTCGCATTTGCCGGTTCGCCGAACTACTCAAAATTTTCACTACCAGTTCTCTGAACTGCTCAAAATTTCTGCTACCGGTTCTCTAGAACCTGTCAGAATCTGCTGGATTTCACCCCTGAACCAGGCCTTTATGGGTTATAGTACAATATTTGACAAAATGATTTATCTCAATGTGAACCCAGCTATTAGTTATATTTACATCAACATATTCCAGAGACATTGTTATGTATTGGAGCTGCACATGATTCAAAAATTACAGGCAAGAGGTGCTTTGGATCTCATGCAAGAACAACATTACCCTGCTACTTCTTAAGGCAGCCCAAACTGCTGCACAAATCTAAAAAGTAAAGATGCTGCCTCTCTCAAAGTTTGAAAAAAAGAGAGTGTGGAAGAGTGAACTCACCATCCAGGGGCCGTAGGGGAATTCCTTCCTGAGATCCAGAGTTTTGCTGATGCCTGGGAAGGATGGTTAAAACAGTATCACCCTCTCTTGGAGTGTTTATTTCATAAAAAAGAAGGAAAAGCTAATCTAGGAAAGAAAACATATGAGTGGATATTTAAAAAAAAAAGTCAAGCTAAGAAGACGCGAGAAATGCAGGAAAGAGAAAACCCCAACACAAAGGCTAGCACCTCAGTAATACTTCAGCACATGAGAAAACTTCAATTTTTGGAGCTGCAAGACTGATGAGAGACATAGTGTGAGACGGGTGAGAAAAACAGCCCAACCAGCAAATCCAAGAAAGCCTACTGCATGTGGTGCAAACCTGATATTTTTAAAAAAATGAAATATATTGTTTCTGATAAACTCATCCACATTTTGTGTTTGTCAAAGTAGTTTTGAAGAAGACCCAAAAAGAGACCCAGAGATGAAAGCATATTTTAAAGGCTCAAAATTGTAGAAGAGAAAGTAGACGGAAACACAATTCCAAGTGACAAAATAACTAGAAAATGGTGGGTTTTTTTTTAAAGAAACAGACAAACACTTGTTCTCTATTGTGCCGAAATATGGCAAGTTCAAGCAAGCTCCCTCCAATTTTGGAAGCTTAGGTTACAACTGAATATTAGGAGAAATCTTATCCAAAATAGCACCAATTTGAAAAATAAAGCAGTAACTGGAAGATGAGAGAGTTGAAGCATGATTTAGTCATATATTTGTTGGGGAACCTTTTATTGTAAGGGGGTCCTTATTGTAAGCACCAGAAGGGAGGGTTTTACATTTTAAATATATATATAAACTAAGGATTCTTTGCTGCAAAATTTGAAGATCCAAATCCCATGGCATTGACAATAAGCACCTCATGATGCACTAACCACAAGGGATACTGAGATGTAGATAGATAATTATTTACATCTTTCTGTCTATAATTCTGCTTGCTCTTTATCTGACAGATTCCTAATCTGAAGTGAGGACCTTCTTAGGCTGCCATCATGCTCTTTGACTCTCTGGAACATAGTCAGCTAGGAATGACACTTTGCTTGTCTCTAAAATGTATTTCTTTAAATAATTCTTATAAAACATGCTTCACTAATTTATTTATTTATTTATTGGTTCGATTTATATGCCGCCCTTCTCCGGAGACTCAGGGCAGCTTACAATGTATTAAGCCAGTGGTAGGCAAATTTGGCTCTTTCACATCCTGTGGACTTCAACTCCCAGAATTCCTAAGACAGCTTGGCTGTTTTAGG